>CM076570.1:1209451802-1209575183 GCA_034641835.2 Pinus albicaulis | reverse complement strand
TTAGCTATCTGGAGCTAAATCCGATTAGCTGGAGTTAAATTGGAAGTTCCTTCGGATTCAGTGGACCACCAAATTAGTCCTGTTTAGGTTAATTAAATTCTTATTATGCTAATTAATCGCGTTTAGTGCTTAAATCATGCTTATAAGGTTAAACCAGATTAGTGTTAATAAATATGGATTAGGTGCTAATTAATTTTAGATTAGTGTTTAATCTACACGCTTAAAGTTTGGCTCCACCTGTGGTCATGAGGTGTGCATATACGTTGGGCACTAGCCCCTTTCCCCCGCGTCGGCAGAGTTTGAAAAACTTAAATATATGTGGAACACATAATATGTTAAGACCTTGTGGTATGACAGAATGGTAAACGACACACATCTTGTGTGGGAGGTCGTGTGGTCGAACCCTGACGCCTCCGCCCATACTTGTAACAAACGTTTTATACCACACCATCGTCGAGACAGGGGGGGCACGTGGCCGCTGCAGGTTGTACCACGTGTTCTCTCCCCATTGGACCACATTAACACCAATAAAAAATTGCCACATAACCCAAAAATTCAACCAATCAAACTCTGCCATTTGGAAGGCTATCATTCGCCGAAGGACTTTGACCAAACATTGACCCTGCCCAGTCAGCATGCCACGTCATCAGTACAAACTGCTGACTGGGCTCCTTGTCACCATTTTTTTGCATGTTTGTGCAAATGGACATAACTCATTTCGAGGAGCATACAAAGTCCATTTTTCGTGAAACGAAGTGCACCAGATTCAAAACGACGAGCACTACGCGGTCATTCAAGTTTCATGCCATTACGAGAAATTTGATTTTTTAGCATAAAACTGAGCACTTGATCATAGATTAATGACTTATTTAACGTAGTTGAATCACAAAAAAATGATATCTAATATAATGCACTACGAAAAATCCTCAATAATTAAATATAGAGAGTGAAGGGAGCTCTACTTGAATGGTTCATGAGGGACAATACTTACTAAGGTTTGCAAATGGGGTAGCAAGCTAAGTGGGCTTGATTGTGGGGAAAACTCCACAGTTAAGCGTGCTTGAGCTATAGGCGATCTGGGATGGGTGACCCTCTAGGAAGTCCTAGTTACCAAGTGCAAGCCCCGGAAGTGATGATTGACGCTATGTGATTCATTTCACTAGTTTCAATCCCATTTCTTCACCACTATGAGCATCACCTGATGCAATGCGTGCTAAGTGGACTATTCAAAAATCATGAGAAATTAGTCAGTTATGACTACCTCTCATGGAAATGGTCATAGATGAATGACTTACTTAACGCAGTTGAATCCCAAAAAAATGATATATAATATAATGCATTGCGAAATCCCCTCAATACTTAAATACGAAGAGTGAAGGGAGCTCTACTTGAATGGTTCATGAGGCACAATAGTTGCTATGGTTTTGCAAATGGGGTAGCAAGTTAAGTGGGCTTGATTATGGGGAAATATCTACAGTTAAACGCGCTTGAGCTAGAGGCGATCTGGGATGGGTGACCTTCCGAGAAGTCCTGGTTAATGTGTGCAAGCCCTAGAACTGATGATTAACACTATGTGATTCATTTCACTAGTTTTAATCCTACTTCTTCACCCTTGTGAGAATCACTCGATGCAATGAGTGCTAAGTGGAATATTCAAAAATCATGAGAAATTAATCAGTTACAAATACCTCTCATGGAAATGGTCATAGATGAATGACTTACTTAACACAGTTGAATCCCAAAAAATGATATCTAATATAATGCACTATGAAAACACCTCAATACTTAAAGACAAAGAGTGAAGGGAGCTCTACTTGAATGGTTCATGAGGGAAAATACTAAGGTTTGCAAATGGGGTAGCAAGCTAAGTGGGCTTGATTGTGGGGAAAACTCCATAGTTAAGTGCGCTTGAGCCAGAGGCGATCTGGAATGGGTGACCTCCCAGGAAGTCCTGGTTAACGGGTGTAAGCTCTGAAAGTGATTCATTTCACTAGTTTCAATCCCACTTCTTCGCCCGTGTGAGCATCACCCGATGTGATGAGTGCTAAGTGGAATTTATTCAAAAATCATGAGAAATTAGTGAGTTACAACTACCTCTCATGGAAAGGGTCATTCATCACCACCCCAGAATTCTAGGGACATGGAGTCCACTTAGCCTACCACATCATTATTCCAACAACCATTCATAGAATGATATGCGGCTAATGTTGACATGTTCTTTGCCACATGCCATGTGTCACTCACCTTTTCATAGCTGGCTATCCAAAAATGCCAAAGTTGGGTGACATGTGACCTCCACTACCACATCAATGCTCCACCCGGTACACCACATAATTTTTCTGTTAGCTATCCAACGAGCATGTCCTAAGCATTGGGCTATTATGTTTCAGGAAACTATATGAATTTTTTTCATCCATGATGTTTTGGCAGCCCCATGGGGATTTTATCCCTTAGGTGCTATATCTTAACACTCTACAACTAGAGGCTTAGCGATTAGCCAAACATGTTAGTTGACGAGGCAAACTTTCTGACTTTTGTGCAACCAATGTTTTGGGGGCCTAATGGCTCTTGGCCCTTAGGTGTTATACTTTAATGATTTGTGACCGAAGGCTTGACCAGGGGCCATGTATATGGGATATTAAGAAAATCCATTAAATTTTGTACATCCAAAATTCCGATGTCTCGATGACTTTTAGCCCTTAGGTGTTATGCCCTAACGCTT
Source organism: Pinus albicaulis (assembly GCA_034641835.2). Taxonomy (NCBI): domain Eukaryota; kingdom Viridiplantae; phylum Streptophyta; class Pinopsida; order Pinales; family Pinaceae; genus Pinus; species Pinus albicaulis. The sequence continues at coordinate 1,209,572,461 of CM076570.1, read as the reverse complement.
TATGATCGTGGGCTTGACTAAGGGCCAATCATATTGGGTGATCATGTGATCTCATCAGCTTTTGTATAGCCAAACACCCAATTCCTTGAGGGTGCTTCACTCTTAGTTGCCAATCCTTAAGCACCCCATGACTAGGACTTGTGATTGGGGGCTTACATTGTTGAATATTGGGGAATAAAAGAAATTTTGTTATTGAACAATTTTCCTATAAGGCTAAAGATCAAAAACCTACATAGAACTATAATTATCAATGCTATCAACTACTACATAATTATTATGTTCGTTAAGAACTATTACACCTAGCCTCACTAGTGCTACATCACCTTCTTCTAGTTTCATATCACCTCAAGTAGTTTCTTGGGGGTCGATGGTTGTTTTGGTAAGAAGGAAGGGGGATTTATTTTTATTTTTTTTTAGGGGGTAGGGCGAGGGTGGGGATCCTCGCCCCTCCCTTGTGGTTAAGATTCGAGCATGTTAGGACCCCCTAAAATGAATGAAATTTGTTGATCTCATCCAAGTTGCACCCCCCTGGTATTGACATTAATGGAAACTCATTGTTCACACTCCCCCTAGTATTCAATGATCCGAGTTGTTCTGTGTCGATCCAACTCTGCTCCTCCTGTCTTTGACATCAATAACAACACATTTCCCAACAATCATTTTGAAAAATAATGATAGTATTAAAAATATTATTACATCAAAATTTAAGGGGAAACTATGGGGTGATAAAGAGTTAAAGGGAAATAAAAAACTAAGACATTATAAGGAGATGATTAACCCCAATCTAAGAAAAAAAATATATATCTCGAGTAGTGTAAAAAAGAAAATAAACATTGCCAGAATAATACCAAATTCTTGTGAGCTTCATAGCTAAATAGGGCATTGGTGAATTCTCAAAACACCATAGTATGAAAGAGTCCACATTGAGGGTTGAGTATGAATTTTTTTTTTTTTTAAATTGTTTAGCTTATACTCACATTCATTCTAAAATTCAAAATATTTTTCACACAACTAACCTTCTTGATGTCTTAATCAGTGAAATTATGGTGTCTTGAAACATTTCTCTTAATACTTTGAGATATTATATATTCAATGTTTGGTGGAATATGTCTCTAATTAATCTAGTCAACTTATAGTCACTTTACGTTTCATCTTATTTTTTTAAAGTAGATTTATGTACTTTATTTATTTTTAAGGAATATAAAACTAATTTAACTATATAAATTAAGTTGTTGATAAATGTTGATAGACATCAATTCATACTAGACATCAAAACACATATTTAAACATACATTTCAAATTGCTAAAATTAAAAAATCATAAAAAATAACTAAATGATAATTTTATTTATAATAATAAAAATAATAATTATTATTATTATTAATGATAAAACAAATCAATATATAGGTTAAACACATATATACCTTATCATGTAGCAGGATTCTTCACTTTTATCATGTAAATAAAATTTGTTACTATACCACTACTTAATATCATGATTTATGAATACCACATATCTCAAAAAATAATAACTCACTTCCTATAACATTTATTTATATCATACATTTTTTAATTAATAAATTTAAATAAAAGAGTGAAAAAAAACATAATTACTTTGATAATAATTCTCACTGTATTATTAAAAAATATTTTATAATATTTTATAAAAATTAAATTTTTACTATTCGCTTAATAATTATTAATAATTAAAATAAAATTTTTAAATCCAAAAAAATTATAAACTTAATTTTTTTTTATCTAATTCACAATAAACTTGCATACCATTAAAAATTAAAAATAATATAATTGGAGATGAAAAGCATGAAAGCATATATTCGAAAATGCAATGAATATCTAAAATATCAAAAATGGAAGTAAGTATATATTCACTGATTGGCTTAACATGTAATTAATCTCGTCAACCTATACTGATCCTGTCACTTCACATTTCATCGCAACTTTTCTGCAAAGCAAATAAATATTTCGTTTAATATTTAATGATTGACGGAACATGCAACAATCTAGTCAATCTATGCTGATTCTGTCACTTCACCTTTCATCGCAACTTTTCTGCGGAGTAAACAAATATTTCGTTCATCAAATCCTCAACCAAGTTCTTTGTTACTCAGACATAAGACACATTAATATGGACGTTATTTTTTTTATTTGAAAATCATTGAACTTTAGATAAGATTTAAAGAAAATTTGACAGGGATTTTTGTAAATCTACGTTATAACTATCAAATTTTAATATTTTAGGTGTCTCACAAGTTTTTAATGATGCAGAATTTATTTCCACCATTAAAATTATGATTTAAACACTGTTACTATAAGATTTCTTAAATTTTTTGATCAGATTCTAGCCAATTTTAATCGTCCCAACAATTCCTCCATCTAGTTAAACAACTCCATTAATATATTATCAACAAATTTGTGTTTTCATTTTTAAATAACCACCTTGCTGATAAAATTAAGACTAATATGGCTTTGTTCAACCTCCTCTGCAATTTCAATCATTAAGGAAGTAAGAGTACTCAAAAACATGAAAGATAAGGTAGAGAGATCTCTTTTGGACCAGAGTGGCGGAAGATTAATTCATAAAACTAATTTCCCAACAAAACAGAGCTAAAATCTTAGAAATTTAACCCCACAACAGAACATAATAACATAGAGTGGTTGCGCAGTGAAAATCAAATGTGAAAATTTTCAGAGAAATGTCGGAATATACTTTATTTATACTTTACTTTAGATTATAATTTCAAAGCCCAAGAAAATATATTGGCATGATAAATGGAGGCTGCATTTTTTTCACTAACTAAAATATGAGTTCTGACTGAGATACGCTTTACCAGTAACTCACTGCAAAATCGAGTAACTAAGTTGTTTTTACTGCCCATAAGAAATTGCAACGCCATTTTCTCGTTTTGACCTGGCAGATTTATGTCAGTCACATTACAAAAAAACCAATGTTCTATTCAGTTTTTGGGACCGGAAATATAGAAGAGGGATGACAAACCCATAAAAAATATATAGATATTAAAAATTTAATACATAAAAATAAAAAAATAAAATCTCAATAATATGTTATAAGTGAAAAAATAATATGTTATTTGTTTTCAATATCTTAAATTATTGAAAAATGGTCTATTACAATGCTTCTATATTATGCTTAAATTTGAAAAATGGCATATCTACAATGCTTTTCTTCTCCTAAAACCCACACCAATGAATCTATAATACCCAAACATGGTCATCTAGCCTCTTTCCACACCTTATTTGGTAAAAAAATCCAAAATTTATGACCTTTTCAGTTTTTCCCACAATTTCTGGCCTAAATTTAGCTAACTGGAGCTAAATCTGGTTAGCTAGAGTTAAACTAGAAGTTCCGCCGGATTTGGTGGACCACCAAATTTGTCCTCTTTAGTTTAATTAAATTCTTATTATACTGATTAATCGTGTTTAGTGCTTAAATCATGCTTATAAGGTTAAACTAGGCACTAATTAATTTTAGATTAGTGTTTAATCTCCATGGTTAAAGTTTGTCTCCACCTGTGGTCATGAGGTGTGCATATACGTTGGGGGGTGGACCCCTTCCCCCACATCGGCAGAGTTTGAAAAACTTAAATATATGTGGAACACATAATATGTTAAGACCTTGTGGTATGATAGAATGGTAAATGACACACGTCTTGTGTAGGAGGTCGTGTGGTCAAACTCCGATGCCTCCACACACCCATACTTGCAACAAACGTTTTCTACCACCCCCCCCTGACGGGGGGGGGGGGGTGCGGCACATGTGGTGACTGCAGTTTGCACCATGTGTCCTCTCCTCATTGGACCACATGAAAACCAATAACAAATTGCCACATAACCCAAAAATTCAACCAATCAAACTCTGCCACTTGGCAGGCTATCATTCACTAGAGGATTTTGACCAAACATTGATCCTGCCCAATCAGCATGCCACGTCATCAGTACGAACTACTGACTGGTCTCCTTGTCACCATTTTTTTGCATGTTTGTGCAAATGGACATAACTCATTTCCAGGAGCATATGGAGTCCATTTTTCATGAAACGAAGTGCATCAGATTCAAAACGACGAGTACTACACAATCATTCAAGTTTCACGCCATTACGAGAAATTTGATTTTTTAGCATAGATTAATGATCATAGATTAATGACTTACTTAATGCAGTTGAATCACAAAAAAATAAAATCTAATATAATGCACTGCGAAAACTCCTCAATAATTAAATACAAAGATTGAAGGGAGCTCTCCTTGAATGGTTCATGAGGGACAATACTTATTAAGGTTTGAAAATGGGGTAGCAAGCTAAGTGGGCTTGATTATGGGGAAAAATCCACAGTTAAGCAACGCTGACTCTCAAGCGATGCAGGATGGGTGACCCTCGGAAGTCACAGTTACCAGTAAAGCCTAAGTGATGATTGACGCTATGTGATTCATTTCTGATGCTAGTTTCAATCATTTTCACCATGTGAGCATCACTCGATGCAATGCGTGCTAAGTGGACTATTCAAAAACCATGAGAAATTAGTCGATTATGACTACCTCTCATGGAAATGGTCTATATGAATGACTTACTTAACGCAGTTGAATCCCAAAAAAATGATATATAATATAATGCATTGCGAAATCCCCTCAATACTTAAATACGAAGAGTGAAGGGAGCTCTACTTGAATGGTTCATGAGGCACAATAGTTGCTATGGTTTTGCAAATGGGGTAGCAAGCTAAGTGGGCTTGATTATGGGGAAATTTCTACAGTTAAACACGCTTGAGCTAGAGGCGATTTGGGATGGGTGACCTCCCGGGAAGTCCTGGTTAATGGGTGCAAGCCCTAGAACTGATGATTAACACTATGTGAGTCATTTCACTAGTTTTAATCCTACTTCTTCACCCTTGTGAGAATCACTCGATGTAATGAGTGCTAAGTGGAATATTCAAAAATCATGAGAAATTAATCAGTTACAAATACCTCTCATGGAAATGGTCATAGATGAATGACTTACTTAACACAGTTGAATCCTAAAAAATGATATCTAATATAATGCACTATGAAAATACCTCAATACTTAAAGACAAAGAGTGAAGGGAGCTCTACTTGAATGGTTCATGAGGGAAAATACTTGGTAAGGTTTGCAAATGGGGTAGTAAGCTAAGTGGGCTTGATTGTGGGAAAAACTCCATAGTTAAGTGTGCTTGAGCCAGAGGCGATCTGGGATGCGTGACCTCCCAGGAAGTCCTGGTTACTGGGTGTAAGCTCTGGAAGTGATTCATTTCACTAGTTTCAATCCCACTTCTTCGCCTGTGTGAGCATCACCCGATGTGATGAGTGCTAAGTCGAATTTATTCAAAAATTATGAGAAATTAGTGAGTTACAACTACCTCTCATGGAAAGGGTCATTCATCACCACCCCAGAATTCTAGGGATATGGGGTCCACTTAGTCTACCACATCATTATTCCAACAACCATTCATAGAATGATATGCGGCTAATGTTGACATGGCCTTTGCCACATGCCATGTTTCACTCACCTTTTCATAGCTGGCTATCCAAAAATGCCAAAGTTGGGTGACATGTGACCTCCACTACCACATCAATGCTCCACCTGGTACACCACATAATTTCTCCGTTAGCTATCCAACGAACATGTCCTAAGCATTGGGCTATTATGTTTCAGGAAACTATATGAATTTTTTTCATCCATGATGTTTTGGCAGCCCCATGGGGATTTTATCCCTTAGGTGCTATATCTTAGCACTCTATAACTAGGGGCTTAGCGATTAGCCAAACATGTTAGTTGCCGAGGAAAACTTTCTGACTTTTGTGCAACCAATGTTCTGGGGGGCTAATGGCTCTTGGCCCTTAGGTGTTATACTTTAATGATTTGTGACCGAAGGCTTGACCAGGGGCCATGTATATTGGATATTAAGAAAATCCATTAAATTTTGTACATCCAAAATTCCAGTGTCTCAATGATTTTTAGCCCTTAGGCGTTATGCCCTAATGCTTTATGATCGTGGGCTTGACTAAGGGCCAATCATATTGGGTGATCATGTGATCTCATCGGCTTTTGTATAGCCAAACACCCAATTCCTTGAGGGTGCCCGCTCTTACTTGCCAATCCTTAAGCACCCCATGACTAGGACATGTGATTGGGGGCTTACATTGTTGAATATTGGGGAATAAAAGAAATTTTGTTATTGAACAATTTTCCTATAAGGCTAAAGATCAAAAACCTACATAGAACTATAATTATCAATGCTATCAACTACTACATAATTATTATGTTCGTTAAGAACTATTACACCTAGCCTCACTAGTGCTACATCACCTTCTTCTAGTTTCATATCACCTCAAGTAGTTTCTTGGGGGTCGATGGTTGTTTTGGTAAGAAGGAAGGGGGATTTATTTTTATTTTTTTTTAGGGGGTAGGGCGAGGGTGGGGATCCTCGCCCCTCCCTTGTGGTTAAGATTCGAGCATGTTAGGACCCCCTAAAATGAATGAAATTTGTTGATCTCATCCAAGTTGCACCCCCCTGGTATTGACATTAATGGAAACTCATTGTTCACACTCCCCCTAGTATTCAATGATCCGAGTTGTTCTGTGTCGATCCAACTCTGCTCCTCCTGTCTTTGACATCAATAACAACACATTTCCCAACAATCATTTTGAAAAATAATGATAGTATTAAAAATATTATTACATCAAAATTTAAGGGGAAACTATGGGGTGATAAAGAGTTAAAGGGAAATAAAAAACTAAGACATTATAAGGAGATGATTAACCCCAATCTAAGAAAAAAAATATATATCTCGAGTAGTGTAAAAAAGAAAATAAACATTGCCAGAATAATACCAAATTCTTGTGAGCTTCACAGCTAAATAGGGCATTGGTGAATGCTCAAAACACCATAGTATGAAAGAGTCCACATTGAGGGTTGACTATGAAAAAAATTCTTTTAAATTGTTTAGCTTATAATCACATTCATTCTAAAATTCAAAATATTTTTCACTCAACTAACCTTCTTGATGTCTTAATCAGTGAAATTATGGTGTCTTGAAACATTTCTCTTAATACTTTGAGATATTATATATTCAATGTTTGGTGGAATATGTCTCTAATTAATCTAGTCAACTTATCGTCACTTTACGTTTCATCTTATTTTTTTTAAAGTAGATTTATGTACTTTATTTATTTTTAAGGAATATAAAACTAATTTAACTATATAAATTAAATTGTTGATAAATGTTGATAGACATCAATTCATACTAGACATCAAAACACATATTTAAACATACATTTCAAATTGCTAAAATTAAAAAATCATAAAAAATAACTAAATGATAATTTTATTTATAATAATAAAAATAATAATTATTATTATTATTAATGATAAAACAAATCAATATATAGGTTAAACACATATACCTTATCATGTAGCAGGATTCTTCACTTTTATCATGTAAATAAAATTTGTTACTATACCACTACTTAATATCATGATTTATGAATACCACATATCTCAAAAAACAATAACTCACTTCTTATAACATTTATTTATATTATACATTTTTTAATTAATAAATTTAAATAAAAAAATGGAAAAAAACATAATTACTTTGATAATAATTTTCACTGTATTATTAAAAAATATTTTATAATATTTTATAAAAATTAAATTTTTACTATTCGCTTAATAATTATTAATAATTAAAATAAAATTTTTAAATCCAAAATAATTATTAATCTAATTCACGATAAACTTGCATACCATTAAAAATTAAAAATAATATAATTGGAGATGAAAAGCATGAAAGCATATATTCGAAAATGCAATGAATATCTAAAATATCAAAAATGGAAGTAAGTATATATTCACTGATTGGCTTAACATGTAATTAATCTCGTCAACCTATACTGATCCTGTCACTTCACATTTCATCGCAACTTTTCTGCAAAGCAAATAAATATTTCGTTTAATATTTAATGATTGACGGAACATGTAACAATCTAGTCAATCTATGCTGATTCTGTCACTTCACCTTTCATCGCAACTTTTCTGCGGAGTAAACAAATATTTCGTTCATCAAATCCTCAACCAAGTTCTTTGTTACTCAGACATAAGACACATTAATATGGACGTTATTTTTTTTATTTGAAAATCATTGAACTTTAGATAAGATTTAAAGAAAATTTGACAGGGATTTTTGTAAATCTACGTTATAACTATCAAATTTTAATATTTTAGGTGTCTCACAAGTTTTTAATGATGCAGAATTTATTTCCACCATTAAAATTATGATTTAAACACTGTTACTATAAGATTTCTTAAATTTTTTGATCAGATTCTAGCCAATTTTAATCGTCCCAACAATTCCTCCATCTAGTTAAACAACTCCATTAATATATTATCAACAAATTTGTGTTTTCATTTTTAAATAACCACCTTGCTGATAAAATTAAGACTAATATGGCTTTGTTCAACCTCCTCTGCAATTTCAATCATTAAGGAAGTAAGAGTACTCAAAAACATGAAAGATAAGGTAGAGAGATCTCTTTTGGACCAGAGTGGCGGAAGATTAATTCATAAAACTAATTTCCCAACAAAACAGAGCTAAAATCTTAGAAATTTAACCCCACAACAGAACATAATAACATAGAGTGGTTGCGCAGTGAAAATCAAATGTGAAAATTTTCAGAGAAATGTCGGAATATACTTTATTTATACTTTACTTTAGATTATAATTTCAAAGCCCAAGAAAATATATTGGCATGATAAATGGAGGCTGCATTTTTTTCACTAACTAAAATATTAGTTCTTACTGAGATACGCTTTACCAGTAATTCACTGCAAAATCGAGGAACTAAGTTGTTTTTACTGCCCATAACAAATTGCTCCGCCATTTTCTCGTTTTGACCTGGCAGATTTATCAGTCACATTAAAAAAAAACAATGTTCTATTCAGTTTTTGGGACCAGAAATATAGAAGAGGGATATCAAAGCTATAAAAATTATAATAGCACGCAATGGAAAACGCCTCCGGCGTAATATTAAAAATTTAATACATAAAAATAAAAAATAAAATCTCAATAATATGTTGATAATGGAATCTATTAATTATGAAATATACATTTAAAATATGACAATCATTTTATTAGACTATTGTGAATTAAAATTATCATTTAACATTTCGCAATTATCAATGTAAATCTAAAAATAAATTACTAAATTGAATCTATTATTTGACATTATGCAATGTTTCATCTAAATTCATCATTTGGCAATGGGTATTAATATGCAAGGTACATCTAAATTAAATTCATCATTTGACAATTGAAACTACTCAATACACATCAGAGAGTAAATTCATCATATGACAATGACATTATGTTGAAGTCTAAAACAGCTATAGAAAATTGAACTAAAAAATAAACATAGAAAAAAGTAAAATACAAAATTTGTTTTTTTAATTGTTATTAGTGAAAAAATTCGAGAGAGGCGTCCTCTTGCATCCCCTTACATCCCCTCGTCCCCCACAAAAGAGACCCATTTAGTCACCAGAAAAACGCCCCCCTAGAGTTTCCCCAAGTTTTCCAAAAAAAGAAATGTGAGAAAAGTTTCCCTAGTAGTTTCCCCGTCTCCCGAGCCTGGGGAAGTGGGAAAGCAGTCCCCCAACATCCTGCAAAACACTTTTACTTGTTTGTTTTTCCAAAACATTCGTTTTTATTATTTTTAAAACATTAATGAAATAGAGAGTTAATGGTACAAAAATGTTAATGGTACAAAAATGATTTTCTATGTTATGAAGTACATATTAGTTGTGAAATGAATATCTGATTATGAGTTTTTACCAACTTTACATTAAATACCTACTTAATTTTAATTATCGGATAAGTTGCAGAATAAAGAATTTATACTTTTGATCAAAATTTCCTTCAACCTGCAAACAAAATCCTCAACATCTACTTACTTGATTTACAAGTATATTCATGTAAATCACAAATATGGCTGTTAAATCATGTCCTTCAACCTGAAAACAAAATCCTCAACCTGCAAAATATCTACTTACTTGATTTACACGTATATTCGTGTAAATCACAAATATGGCTGTTATCGGTTATCGGTATATTTAAAACGGTGCTTGGGATTAATTTAATCACAAATATGGCTGTTAAATCATGTCCTTCAACCTGCAAAATATCTACTTACTTGATTTACACGAAAATATGGCTGTTATCGGTATATTTAAAACGGTGCTTGGGATTAATTTTCCAACCGGACAGTCAATTTGATGAACTCAACTTACCGTGAGTACCAGTGCCTAGCATTTCCCCTAGGGTTAGACTCAACCACTCAGACATTTTTATGTTACCAACTCATTTGTTTTTCATTTTTAAATGGCCACCTTGCCGAGAAAATTGAGACATGGGTGGTGTGAGTAGATTGTAACCTCAATATAATTTGTGTTACAAAAAACGGAGGAATAAATGTCTACGCCATTTGGGCTTTATTCTAAAGTATTTGGTATTCTGTCATCCTGTTGAATTATTCCGACTTTCACCAGAGGGAGCATTAAATTATATAATGGAATCCTGCGGTCCCTCCGTCAAATATTTTTCGTCGTTTAATGCTGGAGCTTTCGTTTAATGCTGTCTGTGTATTACTATTTGACAGCTAAACAATTGAAACAATTGCCAATGTCAAACAATTACTGGTTCCCCTATAATCACGTTCACACTATGGAAATTACTCTTTCCTGCGCTGACAAGTGGATAGATAATAGAATCTGAAATCAGTATGCTAGCAGTACCAACACTCAGAATTGAAATTTTTTCTCCTGAGCAAATTCAAGTAATTAATTTAGGCTTTTGTTGGTTAGACTTCTGAAATATTTTGAAGTTTAATAAAAAAATAAGAACGGGCAAACATAAATAGCAATGGAGAAACATAAAACCTCATCAAATGCAACTGGAATACAGATTCTAGAATATTATTTCATAAATATAGAATATTGGACAAAACTACAATATTTCAAAATGTACAGTACTAAAACGAAATAAAGTTAGCTCGAATCTAACCATAAACATATATTCTGTGCTTATTCTTCCCAGAATATCTTGGTATCTGAAAAAGAACAGTGGGGACATTTTGCCTCCCTGATTCCGGGATATTGGCCTGGAAATCTGCGATCAGTGTAATTTCAGCATATTAACCGAATCTTTGCCCTGGACTTGTTAATTTTGAGGACAGAGATTAAAATCGTCAGAAGGCCATACATATTTTTCAGTCAATAGCTTCATTAATGAGGTTGGGCAGTCTATGGTTTTATTAATGAGGTTGAGCTTGGGCAGTCTATGGTTTTATTAATGAGGTTGAACAGTGTATATTTATGCTCACTGTTAAATTTAATAGCTTCATTAATGAGGTTGGGCAGTCTATGGTTTTATTAATGAGGTTGAACAGTGTATATTTGGCTCTTATTCTTATATTTATGCTCACTGTTAAATTTAAATTCAATAGAGAAGATATATGGCTCTTATTCTTATATTTATGTTAAATTTAAATTCAATAGAGAAGATATATTTGGCTCTTATTCTTATATTTATGGTTAGATTTAAACAAATTTAAATTTAATAGTGAGCATATACCAAAAATAACGAAACAATTGCACGCTCCCTAAAAAAAATAGGGCAAGATTCAATAACTGGGGTGATTTAAAACATGCTTGGTCTATTGAGGACACAATTTAGCTAATACTACAAATTTCTGTTTGAATTGCTGAAATAAATTCAATATCATAAAAGACCCTAAAATCGTGAAAGTTTACACCTGTAATTTAAATTTCTAAGAAATTCTGCCAGATTTGATCATAATCGTCCAAATTTTCCATAATTTTCAGAGTGCAATTGTGACTACCACACTTTTAAAACATACCAAAAAAACCAGACACTTGCAGCAAGGACAACATAAGCTATATTTGTAAGTAGACGCCATATCAACTTATACGATACTAAGACTCTACCAATACTATGTTCCTCTTGTCTGCAAACACGTGCTTCCGTGTACACCCTCCCAGCTTTGCAGAAGTAGCCTTTTTCAGGAGCACAGTGCGCGTCTTCTGAGCAGACGCATAGTCCTTCCAGAGCACATCCATCCTTCTTTATGATCACTCCTGCCTCTCCTATTCCCAGAACACCATCCGTCCACTCATTTGAAAAAAGTCCCTTAGGGTCGTATTTGGTTTTGGCCGCCAGAAAGGCCTCGTATTTGCTATATTTTTTGATGACCCCATCAAATGCAATGTTTCGGTTCTTTCCCCAGTGAGGAATACCTCCATATTTCATCAGAGCCATTTGCTCAATTTCCTCCAACACATCTTCATGCAGTCTGGGAGTGTTGGGATCGGTGGCTCGATAATAAGTCATTTCAATGTCAACTGAATCCTCTTGTTTCCCCAAATAAGCAGTTGAAGCTTTAACATAACGCATCAGAAAACCAGAGTATAGTTCAACCCCACACAGACTGTTCGGAACCATATCCCTAATCTTCTTTACGTCAGAAATAAATTGTCCGATTTTGGACATACTGATACTAATTCCATTCTGAAAGAAGAACAAACCTTTGATTCTAGGATCCCATGGGCACGCCGTCTCTAGTTCCTCCTCGGGGATTGTGAGACACGATCCTGCAGCTTGCATGTTATTCTGGTACCCAATCACTGGATATCCAAGAAACAGACGATCGTTGTTCTTCAGTCCTGTACCGAGTTTCATAATGGAATGAACTTGGACGGCCGCAATAGCACACACGCTGTGAGTGCTATTATGGCTTTGCTCAACCTCCTCTGCAAATTCAAACATTAATGAATTAATAGAAATCAAGAACAGTCAATTTGATAAGCTCAAACTTGGAGGATATCAATATCAATGTTTATGGGCATGCATGTTGGATTCTATTACCTGCTATTCTGGCAGTGGCTAGCAGAGGAGAAAAAGTAGGGCGAAACCCTACGAAATCGTTCACTCCATTCCCACATGTATTAACAGGCACTCGATCGTCTACCCTATAGACGACCTTTCGCTGAGCAGGATACCACGTAACATCTGCGAATTCGTGCTCCAGGCCAAACTGCGCTATCCTGTTTTCGATGTCGAAGTCATCTTGCTCAACATTCGTGATGGATCGCTTGAACATCGGTTGCAATTGGAGGGTGACCTGCGCAGAATAGAGAAAAACCTAAATATCTGTAGTATTGATTAAAAGAAATAATCAACCTTACTATAAGCTCTCATCTCAATCCGTAGTAGATGTCAAATAATCTAATTTAATTCATCATTAAGATTTTTCTAATTCATTAAGTTAAATAATTTGAATAGAAATTTGTAACCAGCTAGTGTAGTAGTTTATCATTATGTGAACCATACATGCCATTTACCCAAATTAGTCAATCCCAAGAATGACATCAAAGTCATTTGCATTCCAAAAACCTAGGCTGAGAAATTGTATAATTATTCAATGCAATCAATCCCAAAAATTACGTCAAAGTCATTTGAATCCCAAAAGCTTATGCTGAGAATATTTATTTTTTTATCGCAATTCATTCATACCTGAGAAATGACTCCAAGAACACCCAAAGAAACTTTGAGCGCATTTAGATCTTCATCTGCTTCATTGAGGCTCACAACCTTAGCATATCCCTCATCTTCTGAGGCCGGGATTACCAATCTCATGCCCACAACAAATTCATGAACAGCACTGCCCTTGCCAAAGAGGGAACTACCATGAGCACCTGCGCCTAGCATTCCCCCTAGGGTTACACCCAACCAGTATGGCGAATGGGGCAACGCAAGACCTTCGTTGGCAGCGGCATCAATGAGATCCTTAAGGGTCGCACCACTCTCGAACGTCATTGTCATGCTGCGTTTGTCCAGAGAAACAAGATGGTCTAGATGAAGAGTGCTGATGATGAGACCAGCGTCTCCAGCAGGGCATACAAGTTTAGGAATGCTGTGGGCGTAGCGAGTCACAACTCTCATCTTCTGGTTCTTCTGAACGGCCTTGACAACGTAGGCCACAAGCTGCTCTTCCGTGGAGGGATACACAACTTGCGCAGCCCTGCAGGTGCTACGATCAGGAAACACACCATAAGCATTAGAAACTGTGCAATTAGTGGATCCATCGGAGCATTCCACCACGGGACCAGGTGGGCTAGATTTCACAATGGAGGCTAAAAGAAAAAAGGCATAGCACGAGAACAAAATAGCGCTGTGAAACTCCATTGGCAAGGTAACAAAATGAACAGTAGCAGAGTACGAATAAGAATTTAGTTTTGACAACTGTTCTGCATAAGAATTTAGTTTTGACAAGTGTAGCTTGAGCACGGGAAGATTCAGGGGCATTCAAATGTTGTTGTTTACTTTTGACGAGTGCAGCTTGAGCACGGGAAGATTCAGGGGCATTCAAATGTCGTTGTTTACGAGGTTACAATTTGGTCAAGGCTAAATTATTTTCAAGAAATTTGATATTATCATAGATTTAGCACTATCAAAATTTTTTTTGACAAAATAATGAAGCTTAACCATTATAACATTGAATTTCAAAATTTTCTACCAGATTTTCATACCATCATACTAAAATTTCTAATTTTTTTTTTTAGCTAAATTGTAACTACTTATATTTAAATAGCCTAACGTTCTGATGGGGTGCGAGAGTTAGCTGAAATCGTTGCTCTTGCACCTTGCCCACATGGGCTTCTAAACAATCTCAGGAATTTCAGAATTTCAAATTCGCCCTAACTATCGAACAAAAATTTAAAGACTTCAATGTTTTTAATAAGCAAATGTGTCCTGTTTTTGTTTTATGTCTCCATCTCAATGTAGTTACTGTGGTTGCTGACTACCCCACCACTTGTACGGTCTCCAGTTGAGGTTTAATGGTGTTGTAAGTCATTAGATATTGGTAGATATCTGTACAGTAAAAATTTAATCACTTTAAATTTAGAAAATGTCCTTTTGTTTTTGTCTTCTGCATCCATCTGAATGTGTAGATACTGTGGTTGCAGACACACCTGCTACTTGCAGGCGGTCCAATTCAGGTTTAATGATGTTGAAGTTATTAGATATTATTATCTGCCTGACCAATAAAAATTTAATCACTTAGATGTTGTCAATGCACATGTTTATAAAATGTCCCTTTGTTTTTCTCTTCTGTATCCATGTAAATATGTTTACTCAAGTTCTAATGCTGTAACCCTGCAATTGAAGTTTAATGGTGTTGTCAGCTATTAAATATTGGTAGCTAAAGCATAGTGTTTGTGAATTCGCTTGGTTAATCTTAATCACCAAGTTTAATACGTAAAATATATATCTATATCAAGATCTTCTATATGAATATGTAGTTATTAATTAACTAGAGTATATGAATATGTAATTATTAATTAACTAGAGTATAATTAATAAATTAAATAATATAAATTAAAGTTTATGAACAATTAATGGATGATATTATATTTTATTTGGAGAGATATATGGTCATAGTTTACTATAGCAAAATATTGAGTTATAAGTTATTAGAGTATTTTGAATCTTAGGAACAAGATTAGTTTATCTATCATCACTATCTATTTATTCCATGGCTTATTATTTAGCATCCTCTTTACCCAATGCCACTATATGTGACATATCTTGCACTAGTTTACCCACTATCCACCCATTATCTAGCATCCGCTTTTCCCACTACACTTTGTGTAGCATATCTTTCACACAAAGATAGAATTCTACTCTCAGGAGCAATTATAGGTACAAAACTATAAGCATATCTTCATGATCAATATTATAATATTCAATATCAAGTAGTAGAAGAAGCATATCTATTAATATTATGAAGAAAAACGACACATGTATATAGATAATATCCAAAAACGACACATAATATATTATATATGGATGCTTGTGGTAGAGAAATAAAGCCATATTCTTAATTTCTCGCAAATTCCTCTGGCTTGAGTGGTAGATCTAGAATAAGAATTTGATATAGTTGGTTCATTAGTTTATTTTATTGGTTAAGTAATTACAAAAGCAACACCAATGCAGTATTATGTGGTTCCAATATAGATGGAAGCAATTAAAGGCCATACTAAGGTGCATATCAAGAAGTGACTCCATATCTAGTGTTACTACTAATAGATATCCAAGTTAAGCTGAAAAGATAGCAAGAGAGGAAAATAGATTTTGTTAATGTCATTGAGCCAATTAACTAAGTTGGTTCGAATATAGTCAAGTGGGCAACCATCATTGTTCCAACTTCTCCACTATTACTAGAGGTTACAAACAACAGTTGTAGCTTCCAGAATTGACTTAGTGGTTGGGTTTAAGCAACATCACTAATGGTAGGGAAGAAATACTAGTATTAGTGATCTAGGTGGATATTGGTGGCCACCCGCCTATTTCACTTGGGGCCCCACTATTGTTTCTTTCAGTTTTTCAGTTTCGACAGGACTTACTATTTTTAGTAGTTTTTTGGGTCCTGAACTTCTGGAGCCGTTTTGAGGCCCTAAACGACGTTTTTGGGAAAAATGGGAGCAACATTGATCAATGTTGCTCACATCAAACGTTGTAGTCCTCGGATAGATCTTCCTAACGAGGTATTGAGTGCGTCAAAGAGAGATCATATGCCAAAGTTACATCCCTGGGAAGTTGAAACACCAGTTTACCCAAACGGGGCCCATAGTTTTGGTGCTTCATCTCCTAGGGTTAGGGTTTTGGATGTTTAGGATTTTCCATTGTTTCTAATTAATAAATAGGCCCTCGAGCCTCATTGTAACACAGTTCAGAGGCCTGTAGTCGCACATCTCTTCTCAGAGATAAGCTACCAGCGCCCTAGCTAGTTTATTTCCATTTTGTCTGTAAGCAAATTTCAGTTCTATTAATGAAATGAAGTGTTATTTCCGCTGCATCTTTGTATTTATGGTTATATGTTTATTCTATTGTGTTCCTGCATAAATCCGGATCAGTGGTATCAGAGCGATCTGCTTTTTCTCGATCCTTCTTTGCATGTCCCCAACGAGGTCGGGGTATAAGGAGTTAGGGCTCGATCTAGTGGAACCTTTGTAAGATCAGCCTTGCAAACCCCAACGACCTCCCATGGGGGATGAAAAGAAATATGAGGGAGCAGGAGATCCTATCAAAATATTGCTCGAGGAGGCCCTAAAAAAAAAAGGAACGCGATGATGGATAACTTTGCCCAGATCCTTCAACGACTGCCCACAAGTGGTGCATCTGCATCCAACAGCCACTCTGGAGGTGCGACTCCCTTTAAGGTACATGTAAATTTTGACATTCCCATATTTGAGGGTCAAATAGATGTAGATGTCGTAGATAGATGGTTGAGTCTATTAGAAGGATATTTCTCGGTTCATGACTTTTCCAACTGGGAGAAGATTATTTTTGCACTCCTCAAAGCTACCCCCCATGTCAAGGACTAGTGGGAAACCTAATGTGAGAAAAAGGACGAGACAAAACTCTCTCTGTTCTCAGTCGTACCTACTTGGAATTCTTTCTGAGACGCCATCAAGGAACAATACTATCCAGTGGGGAGATATGAGGACAATTACATACAATGGACCACGTTGCAGCAACAAAGGGATCAAGATGTGCATGAGCTGACGAATCTGTTCCATACTCTGCGCACAAAGTTGGGTATCAAAGATTCAGAGAAACATCTGGTACTAAAGTATCGCAGTTGTCTACACAGATACATTCAGGAGGAAATGGAGTTCGTCGACATCTCCTCACTTGGTACAACATACCAGTATGTTGCCAAGATTGAGCAAAAATTCAAACAGAAGAAGCGAGACTTTGGATCTGAGAATCAAAAGTAAGGGAAAGGTGCTCCCAAATCGTAGAACAAAGGACAGAGCCAAGGCATGGCGGCCCAAGACAACCTGTCAAAGCCGCAAGAAAAGAACAACACCGCAAAGCCAAAGAAGGACACAGGAAAGTGGTGTGAGTTCCATAAGAGCTCCACTCACAACACAAGTGAGTGTCGGGCCAAGCAGTCGTTGGTGGCTGAGATGAGGGCTTTTGAGTCAGATGCATGCTCCGACTCTAAATTAGAACCTGACAAGGGGAATGAAAAAGGGAAACATATTATTGATGCGAAGCCCAACGCTACTATTTCCACTACGAAGATCTAAAAGGAGGAACCGGAAGATCCAGAGGAGGAGGAACAACTCTTCCACTCCCAGATGTGGGTAAAGGTGTTACACTAAAATTTGTCACCATGACATTTATCTGTTCATATGGGTCTATCAACACCTATATCATGCTCCCTTAGAAGTAAAAAACCCCAAAGTTCCTAAACCAAGTCTTGGATTTGGAGAAAAGCTCATAAAAATCATAAAAAACATAACTCCGCACTTTTTCATTAAAAAATGAAATAGACCCACGAGGACAGTTTTTTTCCTGTGTCAACCTCATTAAAAAATGAATCAGTAAGTTATATAGGTAGATTGTAGAGAGTAGATATGAGGATAGTTCTTTTACTGTGTCAACCCCATTAAAAAATGAAACAGATCCATGAGGACAGTTATTTTCCTATGTCAACCTCATTAAAAAATGAATCAGTAGGTTATGTAGGTAGATTAGAAATAGTATTTTATGAGGATAGTTTCTTTTACTGTGTCAACCTCGTTAAAAAATGAAACAAGTCACTATGAACATAGTTTTTTTCCTGTGTCAAGCTCGTTACAAAATGAAACAAATCCTCTCCTATTCAAGTCGAGACTTTCATCTGATCTCGTAAATGAACCTTCATTCCATCCAGTTTTTAGTAACCAGTAGTCTACTTAGTTGAATGAAATGAAGCTTGGGGGGCATGCGCTCTAGCAAGTTACGCTTGGGGGGAATTCAAACTTATCTCAAGCATTATTTTTCCTTTGTTTCAAGCTTGTGTAAAAATGAAACAAACCCTTTCTCAAGCATAGTTTTCCTACATTTCAAGCTTGTGTAAAAATGAAACCACTTTCAAGCATGATTTTTCCTTTGTTTCAAGCTTGTGTAACAATGAAACAAACCTATCTGAAGCATAGTTTTTCTCTGTTTCAAGCTTTTTTCCTATCTTGAGTCGATTTCGGTTATTATTTTCAAGACTTGTTAAACTCATGAAAATCCCGAGATTATTTTCTATCTTTCATTCTCGTAAAACACATGAAAATGCCGAGTTCTTTCCGTCTTTTCCTTCTCGTTAATTAAATTGAAAGTCGTCCATATGAGTACATTTTTATCCCTTTTTCAAACTCGTTAAAACTTACGAAAAAGCAAAATTGATGAGTATACTTTTATCACTTTTTCGGGCTCTTGAAAATTACGAAAAAATGAAATCTTAGAGTTCTCTTTTAAGCCATTTTCAAACTCTCTAAAGATGAAAATATTGCCGAGTACTTGACTATTCGAACTCGTTAAAGGAAATGAACATTCGTCCCTTCAGTATAAGTTTACCCTTTTTCCAGAATAAAATGGAATATTTACGAAAAAGGTATACGTTGACTAATCATGGTCAATATAGTTCTCTCCCGCATTATTTATCCTTTTTCGGGCCTGAGAGACTAAATTTACGAAAAAGAGCACCCACGGAGTATCCTTAAGTTTTCTTCTAACTCCCTAAAATTGAAAAACATCGAGTTTCTCCTATACTGAACTCGTTAAAATTTAACTGTAAAGGACCTATCAATTACAAACAGGAACGGACCACTCCTTCTTAGGGTTCGATTTTAAACTAAGTTGGACTCATCCAAAGGATGAGCTTATAAACAAGAAAATGTTATCTTCCTCAAGCTTGTCAAAAATAAAGAGGTACTTGCCAGAAATGGTGGGGGAAAAAGAGAGAAAATGAATCCATTTGTTACACTTTGATTTAAAAGCAGTAAACCACTCTTAAACAGGACACTTTTTGTCACACTTCTACCTGGGTTGGGAAAATGCTTTGCCTATCAGTTAATCAAACCACATTGAAGATCTTCAGTCGGTTTCTGGGTATTAGCTTAGGGAAATTGTTACCAAACCATCTGTAGCGTCGTTATGTGTTCAAGAGGAAAGTCAAACAAACCATTCATCTGCAAACATTTGTCTCCATTCACGTTGACCATCCCTGAGTCAGTCCTTGCAAAAAATTTCTTCAAAACTTGATCTATGGTTTCGTGTCGTGAGCTTGCTTACGACGGATCACTTTCTATCGACGACATCTCATCATATAGGAAGTTGATCTAGAATCTGTCAGTACCTTGGAATCTGCATGCCTTAATGGCAGGTTTCTCGCCTTCGATGACAAGTTGCATCATTGACCTTCGATCGAACGATTCCGTGAAATGTTTGACTTTAGATCACTTATTCACATTTCATGGAATGTACTGAGTACTTTTAGAGCCATTGTCATTATTGGTGGTTTTTCTCACACTTGTTAATAGTTCACATCATTGACTGGTAATCAAGGGGATTCTATCATGTTTGACTTCAACACATTTAATTGCATGGATAGAATCGTACTAGTTCAGGAAGAAGAAATCAAGAAGCTGGATCTAGTTTCCACCATCTAGGTTGTGAAGAGTTTTATTATTCATTATGCAGTAGACTATTCATTACAGATGGTTGCATCCATGCTGTGTCTACAATATTGATGTAATATTAAAATCATTTATGTATTAGGACAAGTTTAGTTAGTTTTTGATCTGAGTATGGGAATGCCTACCTGAGTGATGATATATATATATATATATATATATATATATATATATATATATATGTTTCGCATTGAATGTTTTTACAGGATTTCGACTGGGGTGTCCACAGGCTAATCCTTGAAATGATAAAGCACTTCACTCTTCGAATTATCTCAAACTTCACGCTTTAGGGGGCAATCTGTTACACTAAGATTTGTCACTATGACATTTAGCTGTTCATATGGGTCTATCAACACCTATATCATGCTCCCTTAGAAGTCAAAAACCCCAAAGTTCCTAAACCAAGTCTTGGATTTGGAGAAAAGCTCATAAAAATCATAAAAAACCTAACTTTTCACTTTTCCTAGCCATTACCTATGGTACCGCACCTTTTGTGAAGAAAAACTGCGGTACCTACCGCACGTTTTGTGTATTAAAACTGCGGACCCCCATAAAAGGTAAAATAAATGAAAAAGTAAGTTCTAGAAGCCCAGCTGGTCAAATATTCTCCCAGCTGGAAGCTTCTAGAAGGTGTTATCTGGTCGAAGCTTCACTCCCTCCATTATCATGAACATTCATTCCTTCATTAAAGGAGCCTATTCCTTGGATTTTGGAACTTAAACCCTTGATAAGGGGACTCTATCCCTTCCATTTTAGAGCTGTAACCACTTTCCTTCTCTTATAAAATGAAGCTTTGGTTTAGTTTCAAGGGGAGACTTTGAGAATTTTTGGGAGTTAGACTTTGAGAATTTTTTAGGAGAAATGTTGTAGAAACTCGAACTCTCTTAACTTATTATTATGTGGGAATGATTGCACACCCATGTGCATTTTAGCTGAGAGAGTGCAAAGCTTGTCAGAGTAAAGGAAATGCCTGTTCCGGACCCCAGGAAGGCATGTACGACATCAAGGCGGACATGGTTGTAAGTCTCTTTCTTCATCGAAGATAATACAAATGAATCCCATTTTCTCAATGAGTTCTTTAATTAAGTAGCTTGTTTATCTTGTTTTGTCAATGAGTTATTTAATTAATTAGCTTGTTTCTTAAATTCCTTGATCATCTTGATAGATATATGATTTGTGAATTAGTTTATACTATGCAGGTGCTATTGATTTTTTCCATGTTTGTGATTGCAGATCTTTGAAGATGACTCTTTCAAGCAACTAGAAAGATCATTACGAACAACATTGGACTACAGGTAGGTCTTCAAAACCCCTGTTGTAGCTAATTCTGAATTGAATATTATTTAGAGAAAATAGTTTTTGTTTTTATATTTATTGCTAGCTGTCCGTAGGACACTTGGGAGGTCTGTCTTATCCGCAAGAACGACTTATCCGTCCAACAAAAGGGCTCCCTGATACAGTTCATTGTCAACAATGGGAGCCAAAAGAACCTCATTTCAGCAAATGTCGTGAAGTGGTTGGGCTTGCTGACCACAACCCACCCACATCCATACACCATCATGTGGCTCCACCAAGGATGAGATCTCCGCGTCAGCCAGCAGTGCCACCTTCCCTATAGCATCAAGCACTTCACAGATGAGGTATTATGTGACATTGCTCCTCTTGATATTTTTGATGTATTATTAGGCCAACCATACTTGTGGAGGCGACATGCTGTGTATGAGTCCCGGCCTCACGCTGTTATTGTTACTTTGGGAAATAAGTTGTACAGGATACCAGAGGTACCTTCGCCTGCCGCTATCTCTTTGGTTACTGCAAAACAATGCAGTAAGCTCATTTCCCAAACCAGGAAATTCGTTTTCTTGATGATCCGCCCCTAGGACAAGAAGAAGATTGTGGCCACGACCTCCAGATAGGGCTCCTCTACATGACAACAACAAATGGATAAGGTTGTGGAGGAGTACGGGGACATCTTCACCTCACCCACAGGGGTTCCTATGCACTATCAAGTCAAGCACCCCATTGATCTGACCCCAGGTGCACTGCTACCCAATGGACCGATCTATTGGTGCTCTGTTTTGGAGAAAAATGAAATCAAGAGGCAGATTCATGACCTTCCTCTGGATTTATGACCTTCTGGACCAAATCAAAGGGGCAAAATATTTTAGCAAGATCGACTTGAAGTCTGGGTATCACCAGGTACCAATCGAACCCTCTGATTTGTGGAATACTGAATTCAAAGCTAAGGAGGGAATTTTAGAATGGCTGGTCATGCCTTTCAGGTTGACGAATGCTCCCACAACCTTCATGAGGTTGATGGATGACATATTATGGCTATTCACCAACTCATTTGTAGTGGTGTACTTGGATGACATTCTGATCTTCATCCGGACTTGGGAAGAGCACCTCCGCCACATCCGACAAGTCCTCCAAACACTACAGCGACACAAGTTGTGTGCCAATTTGGAGAAGTTCGCTTTTGGCATGACCCAGTTCAATATCTGGGATAAATTATTGATGAAAGGTGGGTGCATGTGGATCCAACCAAGATCCAAGTCATTTGGGATTGGCCAGCCCCAACCACTATAACAAGGCTTCGTAGCTTTTCGGGTCTTGCTAATTTCCACCACAGGTTCGTGTTGGGATTCTCTCATATCACTTGGCCCTTCAGTCAAGTCACCAAAGGAGGAGCGGGAGCAAAATTCTTTTGGTCGGAATCTCAACAGAAGGCGTTCACAGAATTGAAAAATCGCCTCTGTTCTACCCCAGTGCTCACATTGCCAGACTTGCAACAACCATTTGAGATCAAGACAAATGCCTCTGACTATGCGATTGGGGCAGTTCTTACTCAACAGGGACATCCAATGGCATATCACACTGAGACATTGTCCGACATAGTTTGCAAGTATCCCACTTATGACAAAGAAATGTATTCCATTGTGCAAGCTTGTCGATAATGGAAGCATTACATTTTGGGGAAGGAAACAATCATATACACAGACCACCAGCCCCTGCAGTTCATACAAACACAAGGGAAGTTGTAGAATGATCGCCATCAGAAGTGGTCCACATATCTGCAACAGTTTCATTTGAACATCAAGTACAATAAGGGTATCACCAATAATGTTGTAGACTGCCTCAGCCGACCACCGATCTTGGTGCTCACAATCGTTCTCAACTCTTGTGGGAACGAGACTTCTGATTGGCTGCTTCTCTACGAGAGCAACCCTGAATTCGGCCACACATACAAGGGACTCTTGGGGGGTACACAAGTTCCAAATTTTCACCTCTAAGATGCACTTTTATGTCACCTGGGACACCTTTGTGTTCCTTCAAGCGAGCATGCTAAGATGATATAGGAAGCACACTACAGTCGAGTTGTTGGGTATTTCATGGTCGAGAAAATAGTGTCAATACTACAAAAGTATTTCTATTGGCCGAACCTTTGACAGGATGTTGGGAAGTACATCAGATCTTGCACTTCTTGCGTCATTGCCAAACCGAACATCAAGAAGCAAGGCCTCTATACTCTGCTACCTACCCCTAGTCGACCTCAGGAATACGTCTCCATGGATTACATGTCAGGCCTTCCTTCTAATAAGCATGAAAATGACTGTGTTTTCATGGTCGTCAACATATTCTCGAAGATGGCAATTATGGCGGCCTATAAGAAGAATATCACAGCAGAAGCCACTGCTAAACTCTTCTTTGAACGAGTGTGGGTGCACTTTGGGATTCCATAGTTTATCATATCAGACGGGACAACAAGTTCCTCAACACATTTTGGTCCAGCCTCTGGTCAATGCCAGACACCAAGCTCACCAAGTCCATAGCTTTCCATCCCCAAACTGATGGCCAAATGGAGGTCGTCAACAGGATGATTGTACACATTCAGCACATGTACAATTCAAAGCATCCACACACATGGGATGAGAGCCTCCCCTATGTACAACATAGTTATAATTGGGATCTCCATAGCTCAATCAACCACATCCCCTTTCAGGTGGGCTTGGGATTCCAACCACTATGTCCCATTGACGTAACCATGCTATTTGTAGCTACTCAGGCCAATTCGACTCATGTCCAATCTGAAGCTGACAAAGCAAAAATCTTCATCGAGCGCATTTAACACATCCACCAACAAGTTCATGACATATTGGACAGAGTCAATGCTAAGTACAAGCAACGACATGATCAACATCGGGTACCACACAACTTCTAGGTGAGCGACAAAGCATGGCTACATTTCAAGAAGGAGCACCTCACTGGACCCCACCGCAAGCTTTGCCCGCTCCGATATGGGCCTTACACCATCACCAAGGATATAGGGAAAAATGACTTAAATCTCAGTATTACACCATTCCTTGGTCTACACCCAGTATTCAATGTGGACCGCCTTTGTCCCTACTTCCCACCTCTACTGGAAACCTCTGACATTGCAGAACAACTCACACCAACAGAGTTAAACCCAGACTGCATGGAACAGGACACCACAGATTGTATCATGGACATGCAAATCATGAACACTTGCCAATGAAATATCCAACTGTATCGGGTTGTCAAAGCTGGCCAACTCCTACACCAAGGCAAGTGGTTCACCAGGGACCAAGTTTAGCAGAAGTTTCCTCATCTCATGGAGGAACTCAATGCAATGGGGACCATTGCTTCCTAAGGGGGGAGGAATGATCTAGGTGGATATTGGTGGCTACCCACCTAGTTCACTTAGGGCCCCTCCATTGTTTCTTTTAGTTTTTCAGTTTTGGCATGACTTACTATTTTTAGCAGTTTTTCGAGTCCTGAACTTTCGCAGCCGTTTTGAGGCCCTAAACGATGTTTTTGGGAAAAACAGGAGAAACATGGGTTTGTGGACCGATGTTTCTCACATCAAAAGTGCTAGTCCTCTAATAGATCTTTCGAACGAGGTACTGAGCACGTCAAACATAGATCATATGCCAAAGTTACGTCCCTGGGAAGTTGAAACACCAATTTACCCAAACGAGGCCCATAGTTTTGGCGCTTCATCTCCTAGGGTTAGTGTTTTGGATGTTTAGGGTTTTCCATTGTTTCTAAATAATAAATAGGCCCTCGAGCCTCATTTTAACACAGTTCAGAGGCCTATAGCCACCACATATCTTCTCAGAGATAAGCTACTAGTGCCCTAACTAGTTTATTTCCATTTTGGCTGTAAGCAAATTTCAGTTCTTTGATATTAATGAAATGAAGTGTTATTTCCGTTGCATATTTGTATTTATCATTATATGTTTATTCTATTGCGTTCCTGCATAAATCCGGATCAAATAGTATCAAAAGAAAGAGACCCAACAATAAGGGTTATGTTCCAAAAGAAAATGCAAGGAAAAATATTGTATTTGTTCTATTACTAGTCAATCTATTTTCATAAGTAAATGAAATCCTTACGAAATATTTTCTCTTAGCAAGATCACTACCCTATGTAGAATTTTTGCACATCCCTTTCATCAATTTCATCTTTTAGCTCCATTGATTTTGTCTTGGTTGATCTTGATCTAGTTTATTTTATTGATGATGACTTGCCACTTCCCAGTGTTTTTATTTTTTGTTACATGGCCTAGTAGAATAAGCAATACTTCTTTACCCTATTAAAAAAGTGTGAAAATTCCCATATTGGAATTATATTGTAGCAACTGGTATTATTTCTCCTAATTTTTAATTAATTTAACAATTTATTTTCAACAAAAAATATCGAAATAAACAACATTGCAACTTTCTCAAATGCTAGCACACACATAAAATCAACACGATTATTTTTGGACAAAAGTCCCTGGAAAAACCCAACTTGGGAAAATCGGTGCAGCAGTGATGGTTTTTATTATTATGCAACAATGAAATTCTGAGTACAATGTGGATGCCTGAAATTGGGAATCCACAGCAAGAAAATATGGGAAAAATTATTGAAGGGAATTTACACTTCCTCCACAATAAATCTCGACACAAATTTACAACATAAAACTAAACCTCTTTAAGCTTCTGCGTCACCCTCTGTGCTGGAATGTGCAATCACTATGATGTCAAGCCTCTAAATAGTCTCTGATGAAGTTGTTTTGCCTTCAAATACTAAGAAAATAGTCTCTCCGACCTTCTGGAACCTCTGCCTGACCTCTGGAACTGAGATTTATTTTCTCTCCAACGAATCGAAATGCCCTATCTGAAGCTACTGCGCTGAGCTCTGCGTTGCCTCAGTGGGATAACTTGGCCCTCTTGTTGCTGCTTCTCCAGATATGGAAATCTTCCTCCAGATCACCATCCCTGCCCCTCACTCACTCCTTCAATCTCTCGCTCTCTTCGATAATTGACTACTGCTACTCTGGAAATTGATCTGCCAAGGAAATCGAATTGCTCAAGTGTATTCTCCATCACCAAATTGATATCCACTTATAATCCATTGTTGGAGCACCAACGACCAAGAGTAAAACATAATAAATGGCTAGGATCATCTATGGATAATTCCAGGTGTGTTTATAGATTATGCTCACCTTATCTCAATTAATAATGATTAATTAACCATATTCCCTAAGTTTAGACTTAGGAATTATTTAAAAAATGGTTAATAATGTAATTGGGACACTTCTAGGTGGAATTTCTAGAAACGATTTCTAGGTTCTAGAGATATCATGTATTCTAGCCTTTCCACATAGTTTCGTATCTAGAACACATCAGATGCTACAAAAAATAGCACTCCCTCTTAGTGAGGAATGTGTTCTAGTGTTGTACACCATGCCACAACTACTTGTCTCTGAATCATCTCCTGTCACGTTGTTGATGTTTGGATATTGCTGCAAATGAACTACTATGTAACTTTGATATATAATGCATTTGTGTTGTTGTTGACCCTGCTGAACTGTTGCCAACACTGCATCTTCACTACAACTTTGTAGTTGATGCTTCTGCAACATCTGCAACTGAAAAACATCCAAAATACCGAATCATCTGTGTTAAGTATGATGCATTTGTCACCTGAGTCTCTGACTGCTACTAACATCTACACTGTCTATTGAAGACTCTGCGTTGTTGCTGACTCTGCATTGCTACCAAAAATGCATTGCACTCTCCAGCATTTGATGCAACTAGTCTGCAACTGTTGGTTTAGAATGTGACTGCATCAACTTCCATTGATCCATCCTGCTACTGAATACTATGGGTCCCCATCGCCAGGTATTGATCCCTTAGGTGGACTCCTTAAATATCTTGCTCATCTGGAACATTAGAGTCTCATACTCCTCCTCCACTTGGATCTGGTGCCCCATTATCTCCTTTCAAGCCTAGTCCTTGGTTGGGACCCTTCCTTTCTTTGCAACTCGCACTAGGCAACTGCAATTCCTTCGGAATCTGGCTTTGATAGCTAGAAGTCGATCTGCTGCCCATATCTGTATTCAGGTTAACTCACACAACCTCCTTTGGAAATCTTGTATAATCATCCCTACAAAGCTACAAAATCTGTGAAACTCAAAATAGAAGGAAATAAACCCAAAAATTTTCGTCTTTCCCACTGCTTGGCAGTTGGATATGCTACTCGTACTCCATTTTGGAGTGAGAATATCTACTCACAACAACTGCCAATCTGCAACTGGAAAAATTGGATCTATAAATCTTGAGATCCTTGCCCTAGGAAATTTTCCCTTTGCTGTGTGCTTTTCTCTTCCACCCTACGCTGGTTTTGCCACTGAAAACTACTGCAAAAACCTCTACATCCAACCAAGGAACCTTCTCTGCGAAAATATGAGCTATAGTTTCTCCCTTTTATTGATGAAATTGCTAACCTAGGAAACTCGACTTTTCTGCAACCCTGCAACTAAAAATCAAACTGTTGCCCCAAAAAATCAACATGGATTCCAATAAACTATGTTGCCTCTAGAATTTCCGACTGTTGCTCTTACTTAGCAGCTAAATTCTCCCTTTTCTTTTGAGCTTGTCGGTTAACCATCTATGCTCTCATACCATGTGAAATTTCCCAAACTAGAATCCCATTGCATCAACTTGTATTAATTCTCATAATTGTTAATTAATTTAACAATTTATCTGTTGTGTTGTGCCTTCTGGATCCATTGCATAAGTTTTTTGTTAAACGGACGTTTCAAATCATCTACCGTGGTTCATTATCAAGGTAAAAATGTGATAAAGAAAGATCTCAAAAGTGAGGGATAAATAGGAGAGAGGACAAATGGAAGTAAAAGAACCAACATGTCTAATTTTTTTATTTTCCTTTGTTATATAATAATTCAATTTTATTTTTAAATTTGATTAATAAATTCAATCTTATTTGTAAAATTTCTAAAAAAAAATTATTTCTAAAAATGTTATAAGTTGTTTATATAAATGAAGTAGGTTAATTTGCTTATTTAAATGTGTAACTAATTATTAATTTAATTTGTAATGTAATAATTTTAATATATATAAAAATTATAATATTTTTAATTTATGAAATAGATTTAAGGTAATTTGTTATATAAAGTTAAGTTATTATTAAAAAGAATAGTGTGTTTATTTAAATGTGTAACTAATTATTAATTTAAATGATATATATATATATATATATATATATATATAATAAAAAATTAAAAATATTATAAAAAAATCTTTATCACCATCAAAATATAATTTAAAAATAAAAAACAAAAAATATAAAAATAAAAATAAAAATTTGTCTATAACATTATAAAAAAATTATATATATATTTAATTAATTAATTTAAATTAATCATTAGTTACACATTAAACCCCGTTGGCTGGGTTCGAAACGTCGAATTCAATAAAAATGTATGCGATTAAACCGGAAAACTCCTCTACACAACTTACCTTTATATAACAAATCACATTAAATCCATTTCATAAATTTAAAATATTATAAATTTTATATATATTAAAATTATTACATTATAATTTAATAATTAGTGACACATTTAAATAAGCATATTAACCTAGCTCATTTATATAAACATCTTATAACATTTTTAGAAATACAAATTTAGAAATTTTAGAAATAAGATTGAATTTAAAAATAAAATTGAATTTATTAAATAACAAAGGCAAATAAAAATTTAGACTTTTCAGTTCTTTTGCTTCCATTCGTCCTCCCTCCTATTTATTCCTCACCTTTGATATCTTTCTTTCTCACGTTTCTACCTTGATAATGAACCACAATAGATGGTTCAAAACATCAGTTTAACAAAAATATTGATGCGATGGATCTAGAAGACACAACACAACAAAATATGAATCGAAATAGACACACTGCAACCTTAAAAAATTTATCTACTACGATAAATATAAAAATAGACACACTGCAACCTTCAAAAATATTTTTTTGCATAAAATAAAACGCTGGAAGCTGAGAAATGCTAGCACACATAAATGAAATCAACACGATTATTTTTGGACAAAAGTCCCCGGAAAAACCCGACTTGGGAAAACTGGTGCAATAGTGAAGGTTTTATTTACTATGTAACAGTGAAATTTTGAGTACAATTTGGATGCCTGAAATTGGAAATCCACATCAAGAAAATCTGTGCAAAATTATTGAAGGGAATTTACCCTTCCTCCATAAACAATCCCCGCACAACTTGTCTATAGAAAACTCAGCCTTCTGAAGATTCTACGTCACCCTCTATGGTCGACTACAAAGTCACTCTAATGTGAAGCCTCTAACTGGTCTCTGATGAAGTCATTTTTCCTTCATCTACTGAGAAAATCATCTCTCTGGCCTTCTGGAACCTCTGCTCGGCCTCTGGAATTCATATCGATTTTCTCTCTAGCAAATCGAACTACGCTCTCGGAAGCTACTATGCTGCCTCACTGGTATAACTCGGCCCTCTTGTTGCTACCTCTCTAGATCTGGAAATATTCCTCCAGATCACTTGTTGAATCCTTGGTTAAAATGAGAGGGGGGGGGGGGTGAATCAGTTTAACATATACATAAGCTTTTTAAACTTTTCATCAAGCTTATTTAGAACTTAATTTTATAATCAACTTTAATATGTAAACAATCTTAATATGTTGCAACAAGTATTAAATTAATGTGACACCAAAATTATTATGGGAGCAACAAACATTAAGCAGATTGGATAGATCATATCAACACATAGGCAACGCACACAAAAATAGCAGATATAAGTGGGAACCCATAAAGGGAGAAAACCACATCTTATTATTGTTGTGATGCAAAGGCAAGCTCCAACTCCCTCTCACCACTGATTTTCTGCAGGCACCAACCTATAGAAGGCTCCAACCTCAGTCAGCTACAACTGACGTCTATCAAGCTTCAACTTGATAGGGAAGCTCCAACTTCCTCATTCAATCAAAAGAAAATATTTACTGATTTACCTCAGATATCAGCTCTGTTCTGTAGCATCTCTTTCTGCTCCTCTCTTTCTTATCTTCTCTGCCTCAATTCTTCATACTCTACATTCTCTAACCTCACTCTCTAACCTCTCTATGCATATCAAGGTGATATCATTTATAGAGCTTTCCTTATGACTGTTTGTATTCTTCAAGGAATTTGAAATGGATAGCCATAACTCTTAGCCTTCTGCCTTCTCATTTCTTTTCCAGCTCACTCAGAAAAATATAACTGTATGTACTAATTTTAATATTACAGTGGGATTTTTGTTTTCTTCCGAAGACTTGCCAATGCATCACAAACAATGAAAATCAATTACAACATTTACATTCACATTTTCAGTTACTTAAAAAACAATTTCACTCAGCCCATTTTCTGGCCTTTGGCTTTGCTGGCTTTGTCTTTTCTGCTGCCATTAAGAAATTGTTTTGCATACTCTATTCATTGTCTTCTACATATTCTCCAGCTTTCTGTGCTTGCACACCTGTCAAATTCATTCCTATGCATATTCCTGTTCACTGTGTATGTATACCTGTCAAGCCCACATTTTCATTCCTTTATCACAGAAACTTCTTTTATTAACTGAAGTACTTGCCTGAGATTCTTCTCTTTCAATTTATCGCAACTGAATATTATAACCCCTTTCATTCTTATGTTCCAACAACTAGAATATATCAACTATAAGTCTTTTCTCATTCATTTAAAACTCAACATCTCTTGTTGTTGAATTCACGCATATGTGACTTTATATAAAGCCAAATAATGACTCTATGGTCCAGTAATAGATATTAATCAAATATCAGTCTTCGCGTGGGTTAACACTTTAATCACTCACCATATGATAGTATTTCACATCCGGGCCCACAATTCAATCATGTGGAAAATTCACCCTCATTCAAACTAACATTCGGGTTTCAATCTAATGTATCATAGCTTATGTTCACACATATGGCCCACACTCATTGCATACAGGAATCACTTTATCATATAATATATAATCCTCGACATACATTATACCTTCACAAAGGTTTGGATCTACATTCAAGACTTTGGAACAAAACTCAGGGTATTTGGGCCCACAATATTGGACCTTTTTCTATTTGTCGATGCGATTAATCTCCTTTGCGATGGTTCACTGTTCACTTCACTATGCCGATGCGATGAATCACTCCGATGCGATGGTTCACTGTTCACTTCACTGTGCCGATGAGATGTAAGGCAGAATTCAAACAAATATGAGACTCCCGTGTATAATGAATCGGGTCCGGAAATCAATCGCAATCGGAACTTTTGTTAACAAGTTCTGCTGCCATAAGTCTCTCTGATGCGATTAGTGAGGGTCCCACCTTATGGAACTTTGTATATGAAGCGCTGCACATATATATATACTTTGCCGCTTTACCTTTGATATATCCCAATTCTTCATAATATATGTCGGTCTACATTACATATAACAAACCCACAATAAATTCTCGCTTTTCACATATGTCAACATATACGACGCCTTCAACATTATAATGAACCCTTTTGTTTTCGTAGTTAAATCCCTAGTGAACGCTTATATAATGTCCTCGGGCCCCACAATATATCATATGGTTCGTATATACAAACTCTTACATGCACATGGTTTCGTCATAATATATAGATCAACATATATATATTCCTCAAATCACCCCTTAAGAAACCCTTAACAAACCTTTGACTTTGTGTAAGGCACCAATAACTAAAGTTCGTCGCCTCATATCAAACAATATATGTCTGTCGCCACATATATAGATGTTCCCCACTTCAATCTAAGTCACAAGCATTACCGCGCTGCAAACTTACATTAAAACTTAAGCAAATAATTAACCCTAATACCTGCGCCAATAACATTCGGGCTAAGGTTAAATTATCAACCACTGATATATTTTAAGGTCTGGGCCCATATTTCAATTAACTCTTGTTTGCCATCTGACCATTCAATCAGCAAATTAACAATGATTAAAACCCAACATTATACGAAAGTTCAACTGGGGCCCAGCAACATAAAGCACCCTTCTCATCCGACGGTGGGGAACTTATCGCGTCGTCCAGGATGATCCGACAACCGTAATGCCATATTGCGTTTTTTATTGAGCCGAGCTTTAACCGCTCAAACGAACACGATAATTTTTTTTTTGTAAAGCCACCTTAGGACACGTGGCCATCAATGACATATGTCGCATTCTTTTTGACAATTCTGCTTACCATTTCAACTATCGCGCGAACCCATTGGTTTTTGAGCGCCGGTTTTACTGTTCACGTTCAGGGTTCCATTTATATTCATGGTTCCACTTCATCAAATTCTCCGCGCCTTCGTAAATATATATACTCCGTTCAAAGGTTTCATTTCATATTTCTTCAGCACTTCAATATATGAACTCCGCCTTAACATATAAACCTCTGTTTCATTGTTATATTAATACAACACTACCATAAGGTTTAACACCTGATTGCATTAGGTTTTTATTGCTTAACCCTTGGTTCCACCTCTTACCCTCAGGGTTCCGTCTTAACCCTTGAACATTTTATTATAAACATTTCGTTGTGCTCTTACTGCCTTCACATATTACAAACAACAGTTCTATCAGAATTGACACTGCTCATTCAAGATTGGAATATGGATTTTGCAAAAACTCACTCTGTCTATATATGAAAGTTGCCATAGGATGAGCATTAATGGATTTTCAACTTTGCACTGTGGCCCTGAATATTCCCCTAACTGTTTGTGCCTCTTTCTCTTCTGCATAGTCCAACTCTTTCTCTGTGAGCTCTTCTCCATTGGAACCCCCTCTGGATCTTTGCACTCTGTCTATTCTGCTGCCCTGTCTCTGTATTCTCGGTATGTATAGTCTGCTGCCCTGTCAAATGTAAACAAACCCTCATTCACCAAATTGTCTTCTTCTCTGCCTCTGCTGTTGTCCTTTTCCATCAATGACAACACTTCTAACAGTCTCCCCCTTTGGCATTGATGGCAATACACTTCCTCTGCTTGCCTTTTAGGACCCTTTCTTCTGTTGCTTGCTTTTCCTCCCCCTTTGACATCAATGGCAAAGGGTTTCTCATTTCCCAGGGTGATTTTAAATCTCGTCCATGTTGCTCTGATCTTGAGGACCTATTTCCTGCTCTGTTTAGTTGCTCTGGCCCTTTTATAACTCTCTTTGTTGACTGATCTCCCCCTGAATGATGTCTTCTTTTCTGTTCTCCCCTCGGAATGAAGCTTTCTTTTTCTGTTAGAGAGTAGTATTTGAAGACACTACCCCTAGTTTGTTTCTCAGATATTCGAATGGCTCTCTAGCAAGAGGTTTTGTAAATATATCTGCTGTTTGTTCTTTTGTTGGCACATACTCCAACTTCACTACCTTCTGTGCTACTTGTTCTCTTAGGAAATGGTACTTGATTGGGATGTGTTTAGTTTTTGAATGAAGTACAATATTTTTTGAAATACTTATAGCACTTGTATTATCACATTTGATAGAGATAGGTTCATCAATGCTTACCTTCATGTCTTGGAGGGTTTGTTTAATCCACATGACTTGTGTGCAACATGTTACTGCTGCTATGTATTCTGCTTCTACTGTAGATAGAGAGATATATGTTTGTTTATTGCTTAGCCATGCCACTAGACTTTTTCCCAAGTAGAACGCACCTCCACTTGTGCTTTTCCTGTCATCCACACAACTGGCCCAATTTACATTTGTATATGCTGTCAAAGTGAAACTCTTACCTTTTGGATACCATAGCTCATACTGTACAGTTCCTTGTAGGTATCTAAGTATTCTTTTGACTGCTAGAAGGTGATTTTGCTTTGGTGCTGCTTGATATCTAGCCACAAGTCCTACTACCAACATGATGTCTGGTCTTGATGTTGTTAGATACAGCAAACTTCCTATCATGGATCTGTAAAGTCTTTAATCTATATCAGCAGATCCATCATCAACATCTAGCTTGCATCCAGTGATCATGGGGGTTGGCACAGGTTTGCAGTCTTCCATTTTGAACTTTTTCAACATCTCTTTTAAGTATTTTTCCTGTGAGATGAATGTACCTATGTTCTTTTGCTGAATTTGAAGTCCTAAGTAGAAAGTGAGCTCTCCAATCATAGACATCTCAAACTCTGATTTCATCTCTTCAACAAATCCTTTTGCTAGCTCATCTTTGTTGCTTCTAAACATAATGTCATCAACATATACTACAACAATTAGGTGTTCATTTTCATGGGCTTTTATGTATAGATTGCTGTCTATTTCTCCTCTCTTAAAGCCTTGTTTTTGCAAGTACTTATCTAGCCTTGAGTACCAAGCATGAGGAGCCTGTTTCAGTCCATATAGAGCCTTCTTTAGTCTGCACACATAGTCTTCCTTATATGTTAATGAGAATCCTTCTGGTTGTTCCATGTAGACTTCTTCTTCTAGATCTCCATTCAGAAAGGTAGATTTCACATCCATTTGATATACCTTGAAGTCATGGTAGCCTGCAAAGGCCAGAAACATTCTGATAGCTTCTATTCTGGCTACAGGGGCAAATGTTTCATCGTAATCCAGACCTTCGATTTGTGAATATCCCTTGCATACAAGTATGGCTTTATTCCTGATTACCTGTCCTTGTTCATTCATTTTATTCTTGAATACCCATTTTGATCCTATGACATTTTTCTCAGTGGGTCTAGGATCTAATTCCCAGGTATTGTTCTTCTCAATTTGGTCCAATTATTCATTCATAGCATTCACCCAATACTTGTCCTTGCTAGCTTCTTCAAACTTCTTTGGCTCTATTTGTGATAACATAACTATGTATACTTCTTCTGTCTGTTCAGTTAGCTGCCTTCTTGTCTGGACTCCTACACTCTTGTCTCCAATGATTTGATCTTCTGGGTGGTTCTTTTCAGTGTATCTTGAGGGGGCTTTCGAGCTCAGTTCAACATCTTCTGTTGTCTTGCTTGCTTCATCATCATCTTGCTTCTCTTCTTCATAATCTTCTGGAGGATTGCTGCAACCTGCACTTCTTGTCTTGTTTGGCAGTTCTTCATCAAATTTTACATCAATGCTTTCCACAATTTTTCGAAGAGTCTTGTTGTAGAATCTGTAACCTTTAATCTTGGAAGCATATCCTAAAAACATCCCTTCATCTTCTCTTGCATCAAACTTCCCCATATTTTCATCATTATTCTTTATGTAACACTTGCTTCCAAAGACTCTAAAGTGCTTGATTGAAGCTGGTTTACTATGCCATAGTTCATAGGGAGTATTGTCACTGCTTGGCCTTAAATGAGCTTTGTTAAGGATATGCATAGCTGTGTGTACTGCTTCTGCCCAGAAGGTTTGGGGAATGTTGCTTTCTTGCATAATGGCTTTGAAATTTGATGTACAAAACTGTTTTGTCTCTCTGCCACTCCATTTTGTTGAGGTGTCCCTACAATAGTGAACTATTGTTTTATTCCATGTTCATTGCATAGGTCTGCAAAGTCATAGTTTGTGAATTCACCTCCTCTGTCTGATTTGATGCACTTTAGCTTGCATCTTGTTTGATTTTATGCCAATGCCTTGAATATCTTGAATTTGTCAAGTGCTTCCGATTTATATTTGAGAAATGCAACCCATGTCATTCTGGAGAAATCATCTATTATTAGCATGAAGTAGGATTCTCCACTTGGTGTTTTAGTCCTTGACGGTCCACACAGGTCCATGTGTACAAGATGAAGTGGCTTGCTTGTTGATAGCTCATCTTTGGTCTTAAAGGATGTCCGGGTCTGTTTGCCCAATTGGCAAGATTTGCATATGGTGTTTGAAGGCCTTTTTAGTGCTGGCATATCTATGACAGCTTTCTTTTTGCTCAGTCTGATGATATGGTCGAAGCTGAGATGTCCTAATCTCCTATGCCATAACCATGACTCCTCAAGTTTGCTAAGATGGCATGCTTCATCCTCCTCTTTCACTATGTAAACGTTACTCTCTGTTCGAAAACCTTTGAGCAGAGTCTTTCCTGTGGTGCTTGATCTGACTTCACAGTCTTGTGCTCTAAAAAGCACTTCACAGCCTTTATCACACATTTGACTGACACTCAGCAAATTTTCTTTCAGCCCATCTACAAATAGTACATCTTGGGCCTTTCCTTTGCCATTATCTAGGCTGACTGAGCCTTTTCCTTTGATTTCTCCTGATTTATCATTGCCAAAAGTAACATTACCAGATTTATTTTCATAAAAAGTTATAAAATTGCTTCTGTCTCCAGTCATATGTTTTGAGTAGCCACTGTCCAAATACCATTGGCTTTTCAGGTCTTGAGTAGTTAGAGCCAGGTCACATTTATTCACCTTCTTTTTCCACTAGAAGCATCCTTTTGTTTGGTATCTTTTGTGAGATGATGAACCACATCCTCTGAGAGGACATTTGGAAGGAATATGTCCAATTTTATTGCATACACAACATTTGATCATAATTTTCGCATAATTGTGAGTATGAGTAAAATCTCCTTGATTCATAAACCTCCTTGAGGTGTTGAACATCAATCTTTGTCCATATTTTCTGCACTTAATGATTTTATGGCCAAATTCCTTACAATAAAAATAGTAACCATAGAAACAATTTGCATACCTGATGTGAGGTTGTCTTCTCCATTTGTTTGCTTGAGATATTCTCTTCACTGTTTGCATTGTTTCTGGTTTGAATTACTCCTCCTTGTATGATAGTATGCAGCAATGTGTCCCAGCTTGTGGCAGGCATAACAGGTAGCATTTTTCATAGGAGGGAAGAATCTCTTTTGATGGCTTAAAAATTTGACATACTCAGGGGTATATGATCCTTTTTCTGTTGTCTGAGTATTTATTTCATTCTTTGTTATTAGAGGTTTCTTCTGGTTTCTGTCTCCTTCATTGCATGTTTATTCTTTTGTAGGAATTATTTGAGCTGCTTCATTAGCCTTCTTTGCTTTTACAAAAATATATATATATTTTCTTTTTCTTTGCCTTTACTTGATTATCCTTCATAGCCTATCCCAGTTTTTATCAGAGGAGATCTTTGAGCATCCATAATTTCGTTCAACTTACCAGAGCTTGTTGTTTGAGAAGAATTTATAGACACTTTGAGAATTTTATAATTTCTTCCTCAGATATACTACTTCTTCTTCCAACTTCTCTTGTTCCTGAGTTTTATCCTTGATTTTCTTAAGTAACATGTCTTCTATCTTCTTGGCTTCTTCAAGCTCTACCTTCAGCTGCATGAGGACTTCTAAATTTTTCTCTTCTCTTACATACTTGAGGAGAATGTCTTTTTGTTTTTTGCACTTCAATTTGAGTCTATCAATCTCCTCCAGGGCACTTATTAGCTCCCCCTCAAGGTCAACTTCACCTTCTTCTTCATCTTCTAGAAGGAGTCCTTCAAGTTACTCTATGGCCATCAATAAAAATTCAGAGGTTCCTTCTTCACTTGAGGGTTCATCTGAGTCTTTAGATGCACTGCTGTCTTGTTGAACATAGAAAGATTTTCTATTGAATTTCTTTCCTTTCTTCCAGTTCTTTGATGTAGTTTTCTCTGATTCTTGAGCCTGATTCCTTGCTTTCTTATGAGGACACTTAGCATCATAGTGTCCAACTCTTCCACAGTTAAAGCATTTGAATGGAAGTTTACCTTTATATTTACCTGAGCCTCTATCCAGTTTCTTGAAAAACTTGGTCTCTTCTTCATTAGAGCAAGAGCATACATATTCCTTTTCTTCTTTCTTCTTTTCTGTTTTAAAAGCTGCCTCCCTCACACTTGGTTTCTTCTGTGGGAGGCTCATCTCATAGGCTGTTAGATTTCCAAGTAACTGGTTCATGGTAAAGGTTTCCCAATCAACCGTTTCTTCTATGGCAGACACCTTGGGGTTAAAACTGGGTGGAAGAGATCTTAGAATATTTTGTACAATTACACATTCTGGTATGGTTTCTCCAAGAGCTTTCATATTGTTAACAATTTCTGCAACTCTTAAGAAGAAGCTGCCAACATCTTTATCATCATTCATTTTTAAATTTTCAAACTGAGCTCTATATATTTGAAGTTTGGCAGTCTTCACCTTTTTGTTTCCCTCATGGATATTTTCAAGAGTATCCCACATGTCTTTGGCAGTCTTGCTGTGCATTACTTTGATAAATTCAGCTTCACATAGTCCATTTAAGATTGCATTCATGGCTTTTGTCAACAAAAAATCTTGTTTGCTTCTTTCTCTTGAGTCGATTGCCTTTGGGGCATATCCCATTACATAGTAGCTAAACTTCTTCCTGGGGACATTATGTATACATATATTTGAAGATTTTCGAGAAGGCATAATTATTTGGAGTGAAAAAAGGGCTTTTCATATTACAACCAGGTTGACTTCAGCTAATGACTAGCCATCAAAGGTTTCTAGGATCTCCTTTCGGTGGTTTAGTAGCATTTACAAAAGAACTTGGCTGCGATGCCAATTGTTTCAGATCATGGAATTAAAAGTGAGAGAGGGTGAATGGGTTGCTATGCATAAGCTTTTTAAACTTTTCATCAAGCTTATTTACAACTTAATTTTATAATCAACTTTAATATGTGAACAGTCTTAATATGTTGCAGCAAGTATTAAATTAATGTGACACCAAACTTATTATGAGAGCAACAAACATTAAGCAGATTGGATAGATCATATCAACACATAGGCAACACACACAGAGACAACAGATATAAGTGGAAACCCATAAAGGGATAAAACCACATCTTATTATTGTTGTGATGCAAAGGCAAGCTCCAACTTCCTCTCACCACTGATTTTCTGCAGGCACCAACCTACAGGAGGCTCCAACCTCAGTCAGCTACAACTGACGTCTATCAAGCTTCAACTTGATAGGGAAGCTCCAACTTCCTCTTTCAATTAAAAGAAAATATTTGTTGATTTACCTCAGATATCAACTCTGCTCTGTAGCATCTCTTTCTGCTCCTCTCTTTCTTATCTTCTCTGCCTCAATTCTTCATACTCTGCATTCTCTAACCTCACTCTCTAACCTCTCTATGCATATCAAGGTGATATCATTTATAGAGATTTCCTTATGACTGTTTGTATTCCTCAGGGAATTCGAAATGGATAGCCATACCTCTTAGCCTTCTTCCTTCTCATTTCTTTTCCAGCTCACTCAGAAAAATATAACTCTATGTACTAATTTTAATATTACAGTGGGATTTTTGTTTTCTTCCGGAGACTTGCCAATGCATCACAAACAATAAAAATCAATTACAACATTTACATTCACATTTTCAGTTACATAAAAAACAATTTCACTCAGCCCATTTTCTGGCCTTTGGCTTTGCTGGCTCTGTCTTTTCTGCTGCTGTTAAGAAACTGTTCTGCATACTCTATTCACTGTCTTCTGTATATTCTCCAACTTTTTGTGCTTGCACACCTGTCAAATTCATTCCTGTGCATATTCCTATTCACTGTGTATGTATACCTGTCGAGCCCACATTTTCATTCCTTTATCACAGAAACTTCTTTAATTAATTGAAGTACTTTGCCTGAGATTCTTCTCTTTCAATTTATCGCAGCTGAATATTATAACCCCTTTCATTCTTATGTTCTGACAACTATAATATATCCACTATAAGTCTTTGCTCATTCATTTAAAACTCAACATCTCTTGTTGTTGGCTTCACGCATATGCGACTTTATATAAAGCCAAATAATGACTCTATGGTATGGTAACAGATATTAATCAGATATCATTCTTCGCGTGGGTTAACACTTTAATCACTCACCATATGATAGTATTTCACATCTGGGCTCACAATTCAATCATGTGGAAAATTCACCCTCATTCGAACTAATATTCGGGTTTCAATCTAATGTATCGCAGCTTATGTTCACACATATAGCCCACACTCATTGCATATAGGCATCACTTTATCATATAATATATAATCCTCAACATACATTACACCTTCACAAAGGTTTGGAACTAAATTCAAGACTTTGGAACAAAACTCAGGGTATTTGGGCCCACAATATTGGACCTTTTTCTATTTTCCAATGCGATTAATCTCTTTTGCGATGGTTCACTGTTCACTTCATTGTGCCGATGCGATGAATCGCTCCGATGTGATGGTTCACTATTCACTTCACTGTGTCGATGCGATGAATCGCTCTGATGCGATGTAAGGTGGAATTCAAACAAATATGAGACTCCCGTGTATAATGAATCGGGTCCGGAACTCGATTGCAATCGAAACTTTTGTAAACAAGTTCTGCTGCCATAAGTTTCTCCAATGCGATTAATGAGGGTCCCACCTTATGGTACTTCGTATATGGAGCACTACACACATATATATATATATATACTTTGCCGCTTTACCTTTGATATATCCCAATTCTTCATAATATATGTCGATCTACATTACATATAACAAACCCACAATAAATTCTCACTTTTCACATATGTCAACATATACGACGCCTTCAACATTATAATGAACCCTTTTGTTTTTGTAGTTAAATCCCCAGTGAACGCTTATATAATGTCCTCGGGCCCCACAGTATATCATATGGTTCGCATATACAAGCTCTTACATGCACATGGTTTCGTCATAATATATAGATCAACATATATATATTCCTCAGATCACCCGTTAAGAAACCCTTAACAAACCTTTGAATTTGTGTAAGGCACCAATAACTAAAGTTTGTCGACTCATATCAAACAATATATGTACATCTATACATATATATATATATATATATATATATATATATATATATATATATATATATATATATATATATATATATATATATATATATATACACACTTCAATAGTCACAAGCATTACTGTGCCGCAGACTTACATTAAAACTTAAGCAAATAATTAACCCTAATACCTGCGCCAATAACACTCGGGCTAAGGTTAAATTATCAACCACTGATATATTTTAAGGTCTCGGCCCATATTTCAATTAACTCTCATTTTCCATCCAACCATTCAATCAGTGAATTAACAATGATTAAAACCCAACATTATGCGAAAGTTCAACTGGGGCCCAACAACATAAAGCACCCTTCTCATCCGATGGTGGGGAACTTATCACGTCGTCCAGGATGATCCAATGACCGTCATGCCATATCGTGGTTTTTATTGAGCGGAGCTTTAACTGCTCAAACGAACGCGATAATTTTTTTTTTTGTAAAAATGCCTTAGGACATGTGGCCATCAATGACATATATCACGTTCTTTTTGACAATTCTGCTTACCACTTCAACTATCGCGCGAACCCACTGGTTTTTGAGCGCCAGTTTTATTGTTCACGTTCAGGGTTCCATTTATATTCATGGTTCCGCTTCATCAAATTCTTCGCACCTTCATAAATATATATACTCCGTTCAAAGGTTTCATTTCATATTTCTTCAACACTTCAATATATGAACTCTGCCTTAACATATAAACCCCTGTTTCATTGTTATTTTAATACAACACTACCATAAGGTTTAACACCCGACTGCATTAGGTTTTTATTGCTTAACCCTTGGTTCCACCTCTTACCCTTAGGGTACCATATTAACCCTTCAAAATTTTATTATAAACATTTTGTTGTGCTCTCGTCGCCTTCACATATTAAAAACAACAATTCTATCAGAATTGACACTGCTCATTCAAGATTGGAATCTGGATTCTGCAAAAACTCACTCTGTCTATATATGAAAGCTGCCATAGGATGAGCATTAATGGCTTTTCAACTTTGCGCTGTGGCCCTGAATATTTCCCTCACTGTTTGTGCTTCTTTCTCTTCTGCATAGTCCAAATCTTTATCTGTGAGCTCTTCTCCATTGGAAACCCCTCTGGATCTTTGCACTCTCTGTCTATTCTGCTTCCCTGTCTCTGTATTCTCGATATGTATAGTCTGCTGCTCTGTCAAATGTAAACTCCTGTCACTGTATTCTTTGTATGTATAGTCTGTTGCCCTGTCAAATGTAAACAAACCCTCATTCACCAAACTGTCTTCTCCTCTACCTCTGCTGCTGTCCTTTCAATGACAACACTTCTAACATCACTGTCCCTACCCCTCACTCACTGCTTCGATCTTTCGCTCTCTTTGACAACTGACTACCGCTACTCTGGAAATCGATTTGCCAAGGAAATGGAACTGCTCAAATGTATTCTCCATCACCTCATCTATCTCCTCTTAGAATCTACTATTGGAGCACCAACGACCATTATTAAAACTTAATCAATGGCTATGATCATCTCTGGATCGATCCGAGTGTTTTTATAGACGATTCTCACCTTATATCAATTAATACTAATTAATTAACCATATTCCCTAAGTTTAAACTTAGGAAATCTTTAAGTGAGGGTTAATAATATAATTGAGACTCTTCTAGGTGGAATTTCTAGAAACGATTTATGGGTTATGGAGATCTCATGTATTATAGGCTCCTCTCCACAAAATTTCATGGCTATAAGACATATGATGCTACAAAAACTAAAAATAAGCACTAGCAGAAAAGTAAATATGAATTAGATGTAGTCCCACATCTAGTGATTGAAAATGTTGATTGAGATTGAGACTAAAGAGGAAAAGTGGTAGGAGTACAACCA
This sequence comes from Pinus albicaulis, assembly GCA_034641835.2. Classification (NCBI taxonomy): domain Eukaryota; kingdom Viridiplantae; phylum Streptophyta; class Pinopsida; order Pinales; family Pinaceae; genus Pinus; species Pinus albicaulis. The sequence goes on along the minus strand of CM076570.1, from coordinate 1,209,528,845 downwards.
TAAGGACTACATCAAGTCCCATTTTATCCACCACTATCATCATTTCCAATTAGAAATTGAGGACTGGAGTGAATCAACAAAGATGTATTTGAAATGAAAATTTACCAGGTGGATTCTTAGCTTGATGTAGTTGCACTCCTAGGATTTTTACATATGCATAATATCGATGGATTTTTCATAGTCTTTATTTTCATGCTTAAGATCCTTGCATCAAACTTCTTCATATATTTCCTTTCCCTTGAATTTCTTAATGCACTAGGTTATTTTGACCCATACAAAAATGGATAGATACATCCATAAGCAAAGTGGAGGAAATAAAATTGGTATAACCACTCGCTGAAGAACTAGTTGACCCATAGGTGGAAAAGGAAATATTTGGACTAGAAAATACAATTCTTGATGAGATAGGTATAGGTTTAAACATTTCAAAATAATATCCATATTCCATTGTTTAATACCTTGACACATAAGTGGAGACAAGAAAAAAAGAAAGATCTATATCTAGGTGTAAAACAATGGTATTATTAGATCATAATTCAATAGTTTGTGAACCTCTCTTTGTGTATTATACATTCCTCCACTACTTGAACCTTTACAATCCCTTTCAATGGTGGTAAGATGGTTGGACAATGATATCCATAAAATGCTATAAATGGGGGAATTTTGAGGAAGTATGGAAGGATGTGTTACAACTCCATTTTTCCAAGGGAAACCATTTAATCCATTTCATCTATTTATTAGATACAATGCAACAATATTACCCTTCTAAACATTTATTCACAATCTCAATTTTTCCTATTAGATTAATGATGGTAAAAATGAGCTACAGTTCAATTGAGTACCAAGACAAGAAATAAATAAATTCAAAATTTCCCAATAAAAATTAGGTCTTTGTAAATTACAATAAAATTTAGGTTTCTATGTAACTTTTGGATTTTTTCCATTTGTTTTATTGCCACTATAATTTCTATAAAAGGATGAAAAAAAAGAGAAAATGTAGACATACTTTATCAATTGATCTAATACTATCATAATGACATTATTTCTCTTATATCTAAGTAAACCTATGATAAAATCCATTAAAACTTCTTCCCAATGTTGACTTGGTATAGATATTGGTTGTATGAGACCTAGGGTCTTGATTATTTCTTTGATATTCTATTGGAAAACTATATATTCAACCAAAAAAATTTGAACATTAGTTTTGAGACCATCCCAAAAAAATCCTTCATGATCTTGTGGTAAGATTTTAAGAACCATCAATGTCTCCCTATTGGAGAAGTCTGTAATTCCAAAAGGACATTTTTTTTCTCAGTTTAGAATCCTTATATATATAGAGGCAATCTTGATACTACAATAGCTATTTTTTTCACTTAAATTTATCTAATGAACTTGGGTCTTCTTGTGGTTGTTGAATGATCTTACATACCTTCTATTATTTCTTCAATTTTATCATTTATTTAGGCTACCTAATTGGATTGATGAAAAAAAATGGCACATACTAAATCGTTTGCTTCTTCTTCTTTCCTTGAAAATGGATTTTCCACCATATTATGTTTTCCTTTTTCATAGATAATTTAAAAGTCATAACCTAGAATATTTGTAACCTATTTTGTTTATATTCATAGGATAATCATTTCCCTAAGAATTAATTCAAACTATAATGTTCTATTTTCACTTTGAAATGTCTTCCTATTAGGTAAGGGTGATGGTTTTTAAACCTCATTTAGTATCGCCAACATTTCCTTTTCATAAATGGGTTTGTAAAATTTATTTCATTTCACTTAGTTTCATTTAAAAGAAAGAGGCTAAATTTATTGCATTAAAACAACACCAATGTCATGGCCTGAGGCACCACACTACACAAAAACATATTTTGTGAATTCAAGTGTGGACAATACATGATCTGTACACATAGCCTCCTTAAACTTTTCAAATGATTTGGTTGCTACTTGAGTCAAAAATAATTATCCCTTCTTAATAATTCTATTAAAGGTGAGCTATTATTTGACCACAATTATTGAAAAACTTACAGAAATATCCAATTAATCCGTGGAATGCTTTATGTTTCTTTAAGGTTTTTGAGGTTGGCCATTACATCATAGCTTAATTTTTTTATGGTTCACTTTGGCACCTTAATGAGATAAAATATGACCTAAATATTTCACTTCTTGAACCCAAAAAACACCCTTGAAAGGCTTTGCATATAGTTGTTTCTATTCCAATAGTTTTAAGACTTTTCAACGTGTTATACATGTTCTTCCCAATATTTGTTGTAGATTAGTATGTCATTGGGGTTTTTTTTTTTTTTTTTTTTTTTTTATATTTTTAAATTAGAATTCATGAAGCTTTGAAATTTTGAAGGTGCATTAGTAAGTCTAAATAACATAACCAAAAACTCATAATTAATTTCATCTATTATAAAGGTTTTTTTGGAAATTTCTTCTTACCTCATTCTTATTTTTTGATATATTGAATCAAGATGGAAATTAGTAAAGAAAATTTCTCCATGTCATTCATTTAATAATTCATGAATAGTAGATATAGGAAAATTATCTTTGATGGTCATTTTCTTGAGTTTTCAATAATCTCAACACATACACCATGAACCATCCTTTGTTGTAACCATCGCCATTGGTGATGAGAATGCACTTTCGCTATGTTGAATAAAGAAACCTCTAACATTTCTTGAAAGTGATTCCCAATATCACTCTTTTATGCATTTGGATGCCTATAAGGCCCAATCTTAAGTGGCACACTTCCAAATTGCAAGTGAATAACATGATCATGATCTCGATCAAGTGGAAAATTCCTATGCATCTCTCCAAATTCTTTGGAATGATTGTTGATAACCTTTTGGAGATCCATTGTAGTGGGTGATATAGGTGTTTAACATCCAATGAACTCAATTGTACAATTATGCCATGGTTTTTTTTTCGATTAATTTTGTCATGATATTAGAGCTTATTGCATTATAGGGTTTCCCTTGGATATTTATAAGTTAAATTTCCTTTCCTTCTTAGGAAAATAACTTGAAAATATATTGAAAATTACTGACCATTGTTCCCAATAATTTTCTTGATAGATATTTAAAATTTGACCCCTTCTAAGTCTAAAATTTCAACCTATAATATGGTATTTCTCTTCAATCTCCACAAAATTTGTTGTCTAAAACTTTTGAGACATATGTGTATGTGTGGGGCGGGCGGGGGGGGGGGGGGGTGTGGTGTAAAATAAAAAAAGACTTTTTTAAAACTAATTTTAGGATTAGTCAAAAACCCAAACTTCCATAAGATACATGTTAGGAAATTCAAATCTGAACACCTATCAAATTTAACAGTTTCTGCAACTCTATTGCTTGTTTCAATCATATTAACATAGAACATTGAAGAGAAGAAAAAATAAAAAGTGGTTGTTTTTTATAGGAAAATCACCCTATTATAGGCAATTCACCCCTCAAATTCCATCCCTAATAGGATATATCTCCATAACTATAGTGAAAGAGAAATTTATATTTTGATTACATGTACTTCACTATTTTTCCTCTATCTCCTAAATTTGTTTGTATATGTAAATTCCTATAAAACGTTTATAATGAAAATACCAACATGTTTTTATTGAAAGATAAAATATTAGAATCATAAGCTCTGATGCCAAATGTAATGATAAAAGTGCCTTAAAAATGATATAAATCCAATGAATACAATCCACTTTGAGGAAGAAACTTCCTCTTACAATCAATTCAATACAAAATGCAATATGGGATGATCCTATAACTAGTTATACATGGTGTGTGTGTGTGTTTTGAAGACAAAAGAGTAGAATTATAATGAAAGGTTACAAAGAAAATTTCTACCCAACTTACTAATATAATATTATAATTTAATAATTCAATATCTCCAGCTTAATAAAGAGTTTTATACCAAACATTCTAGAACCCTAATAAATAATATCTCTTAAAATTTTATATATTTAATAATAGTTGAAATAATGTGTGTCCAATTAAAGCAAGGAAAAGAAAGTTAAATCCTCATTTCACAATTTTTGAATCTCAAATAAAAATTAAAAATACTTATACATTTTCCAAAGAAGTTCCATACTTTTGTATCTTACCTGCTTTGATTTTGTTTTCCATAGAAACATTCCTTGATCATATTTTTGAATTAATGACTAGTGTAATAAGAAGAGTAGTAAAATAATGTGGTAGCAACCAAATCTTCAAATCCTTGCATAGAAATTGTCCATTATGATAGTCCAACATAAAGTGCAGTGTGTAATTTCACATTATTTACTATGCCAAGACATGTATTTGAAAATGTATGTGTTTTAAAAGTTATTTTTCTTATTATTTTGATATTCAGATAAAGGCTTGGGAAATCATTATCTTTATATTTCACAGGGTATTCCTATTGAGTCTCATTCCTTCAAGGTTGTTGGTGGCATGAGTTGTAAGAACTATTACGTTGATTTCGATAAACATATTGATTTCTATCTTTCACCATTTGAAATATTTGATTGTCTTTTAATAGTGGTGCTAATTTCTTGTCGATATATCTTTTATTAATGAATTTGTAACATAATTTTTTTTATGATAGATCATATCAATAATTAGGCAAAACCTGAACAAAATAATTAATTTGAACTACTTTACTAAGTTAAATTGCAAATTTCCATTGGTGTTTATGTCCTTGCTAATACATTTTTCTTATATGTTATGAAATTTAACTCATAATACGTGATATTCACAAGAAATTTCAAGTGAATTTATTTTGGTTATTGATTTTTCTAATATATATGCCATTCAATTATTTTAATACCATTTTAAATATGTAATGCAAGCTCACAATTTCATCTCCAAAATATTTTAGATAATTTATTATCATTCCCTTAAGTCATCCTTTGAATTTAATGTGAATGAGGGTTTATATGAAACTTATGCTATGAGTTTTATAAGAAAGGTAGTCGTATGTACTTTAGATGTAATGACCTTGGTTTGAAAAAATTCAATACTCTTAAAGTGGATGCTATATTCAGAAGTGTATTATGTAATAAAAAAGCTAACAAATATTGTATGTTGAGGGTTATAGTAAGATGCATTATAATAGGTTATGCTTTTAAGTTTCAATTCAAGCAGGGTGCAGGGCATATTTCAATGAAATATGTGGAGGACACCTCCAAATTGATAGGATTTGGGCTATCTTAAGGGAAATGGCTATAAAATTGTTGTGAGAAATTTTTTTGTTATTGCTCCTCTTCCATGAACATCAACTAGTTATGCTCTTACCAATAAAGAGTGATTTGAGAAATACACATCAAATCACACCCTTAAGTCATTCTTTGAACCTACTGCAAAGGCTCTAAATTCATCCTTTGAAATTATCGCCAAGGAGGGTCTATATGAAACCTATGCTATGAGTTCTATAAGCAAGGTAGTTGTATGTAATTTAGATGTAATGAATTTGCCTTGCGAAAATTCAATACTCTTAAAGTCTATTCTCTCTTTCAAAGTGTGTTATGTAGTATACATACTAACAAATATTATATGTTAAGGGTTATAATAAGGTGCATTATAATAGGTGATGTTTTCAAGTTTCAATTCAAATGGGTGTCCAAGGCATATTTCAATGAAATATGTGGAGGCCATACCTTCAAATTTGACAGAATTGGGCTATCTTAAGGGAATTGGTTGCAAAAATGTTGTGAGAAATTCTCTCCTTATTTATCCTCTAGGAAGAACATCAATTAGTCATGTTCATAGAAATAATGAGTTATTTGAGTAATACACATCAACTCATGCCCTTAAGTCATCCTTTGAACTTACCGTTAAGGACAGTATGTATGAAACCTATGCTCTGTGCTCTATAAGCAAGGTAATTGTATGTACTTTAGATGTAATGTCTTGGCTTGCAAAAAATTCAATACTCTTAAAGTGAATTTAATCTTCAGAAGTGTATTATGTAGTCTACAAACTAACAAATATTGAATGTTGAGGGTAATAATATTATGCATTATAATATGTGATTTTTTCAAGTTTCAATTCAAATGGGCATGCAAGGAGCATTTCAATGAAATATGTGGAGGGTGGACATTCAAATTGATAATATTGTGCTATCGTAAGGGAAATTCTTGCGAAAGCTGTTGTGAGAAATTATCTTCTTATTCCTCCTCTGCTATGAACATCAACTAGTCACATTCTTAACAATAATGAGTGAATTGAGAAATACACATCAAATATTATTAACATGAGTAGTAATGTAAATTTATTTTCATTATTAGAAATATATTTATAAGATAGTACACTGTATTAAGTGATTAAAATTTAATCACTTTTTATTTTGTAATAGCTAGTAACCATTACTACATTCCACATTACTGGACTAATGTCGTGTTCTAGAATCCTAATCCAATAAATAAGATAATTTATCACCTTAAAATAATTATTTATATTAGTGATAAAATTAATTATATATACAAGTTAAGAAATACAATAATATTCTAAATTTTTTTTATTGGAAGTAATGCTTTTATGACTTCCAAGTTGTTGTGAGTTGTAATTGTGTGAGTTTCTAGGTTAATATTTGTACGAACTATTTTTAGTAATCTAGATCCACCATTCTTGGATCTAGAAATATCATGTATTCCTATATATGTAATGTGTGTAATATCAATAAAAATATAGTGTGTTTTTGTGTTAAGTGTAATTTCTTTTCTCGCTCTCTTTAAATTTCTAACATGGTTTCAGAGTGGGTACTAGCTTGACTCCATCAAGGGAGGGACAGGAAGATATGAGAGAGCCTTGAGTTTTATTTCTCTATAATTAGAGTAGTTGTAGCTTAGAAATGCGTGTTAATATTTCTGGTGTGATAGAAAAAATTGTTGTGTTTTGTGTGTCTGTGTGTAGATTTATCCCCGTGTCTAGATCTCGTTGTGAGGTAGTCGTAGTTGTACCTGAAGAAAATATTGTTTATTGAAGTGTTGAAATATATAATTAGCTCCCACATAAATATTTAACTATATTTAGAGAGTCAGTTAAGTGGGCATTGAGTCAAGTCAAGTTATGTGATGGTCAAGTCGAGTTATGTGATAGATGAGTTTGATAAGTGTGTGCATATCAAGTGAGTCGTTAGTTGAAAAGGATAAATACCCTTCACTGGGTTCATTGTATTTAGAGAGATTGAATTTTGTGCGATTAAGAGAAGATTCATCACTCATGTGTGTTTTTGTGTGTGAATTATTTGTGTGATTGTGTGCCTTTACTCTTCTGCCTTTCCAAAAAATTAGTATCAGAGTGAGATTACAAAGAGGCAGGGAGAGCAGATCAGAAATAATATGTGTGTGAGCAGAGAAATTTTTTATCTCACTTATTTAAGCTATAACACATCTGGCAGTTATACTCAAAGCGTTATAACGAAGGTTCCTTCAGTAGAGAGTCGTGTTACAGTTGGTATACTTACGGTGTTTCGCAACACATGTTCTTGTTGAAATTTTGCAGCGTTAGTATTAACACATTTCAACATAGCGAGAGAGGAATTTAACACATCTCCACATAGTAAGAAAAGCATTAGAAAGCAAGTATAAAGCAGCAAGAGCCACATTACTAAACATAAAAAGGGAAAATTCAATATGGCGGTTTAAGAGGTTTATCAAAGAATCAAAGCATTGAAGAATATGGTGGTTGGCCAATACATATCAACCTTTTTTAAAAGGTTTGATTTCTTTTAAAATGTTTTCATAAAAATGTTTTGTTTTTAAAGCTCAAGTTGTTTTGTCATTTGTTATTTAAAATGAATCTAGATTGAAATTGCAATTTACAACACTTGGTACATTTTAAATGCATTTGAACATGTATGAATGTTATATAATTAGGACATGTCTATTAAAAGTGATATTTAGGGGTAGATTTTGCACACATGATCACGTGTCTTTTAAAACAATTATAGATGGCTTTACATGTTTAAGTTCATGAATATGTAACAATTATTGAAGTACATTTTGCATTTAGTTACATTACATTTTTCATATATGATGCCTTTTTGTTATAATGTTAACTTATATTCAATCTTAGATTAAATGTTTTATTTTTAAAGCTCAAGTTGTTTTGTCATCTATTATTTAAAGTGAATCTAGATTGAAATTTCAAATTACAATACACATGTGGTACATGTTAAATGCATTTGAACATGTATGAATGTTATATAACTAGGACATGTCTATTAAAAGTGATATTTAGGTGTACATTTTGCACACATGATCATGTGTCATTTAAAATAGTTATAGATGGTTTTACATATTTAAGTTCATGAATACGTAACAATGATTGAAGTACATTTACATTTAGTTACATTACATTTTTCATACATGATGACTGTTGTTATAAGGTTAACTTAGATTCAATCTTAGATTAAATGTTCTGTTTTTAAAGGTCAAGTTGTTTTGTCATCTGTTATGTAAAATGAATCTAGATTGAAATTAAAAATTACAACACATGTGGTACATGTTAAATGCATTTGAACATGTATTAATGTTATATAATTAGGACATGTCTATTAAAAGTGATATTTAGGGGTACATTTTGCACACATGATCATGTGTCATTTAAAACAATTATAGATGGTTTTACATATTTAATTTCATGAATATGTAACAATGATTGAAGTACATTTGCATTTATTTACATAAAATTTTGCATACATGATGACTTGTTGTTATAATGTTAACTTGTATTCAATCTTAGATTAAATGTTTTGTTTTTAAAGCTCAAGTTGTTTTGTCATTTGTTATTTAAAATGAATCTAGATTGAAATTGCAAATTACAAAACACATGTGGTACATGTTAAATGCATTTGAACATGTATGAATGTTATATAATTAGACATCTCTATTAAAAGTGATATTTAGGGTTACATTTTGCACACATGATCATGTGTCATTTAAAACAATTATGGATGGTTTTACATATTTAAGTTCATTAATATGTAACAATGACTGAAGTAAATTTGCATTTAATTACATTACATTTTTCATACATGATGACTTGTTGTTATAATGTTAGCTTAGATTCAATCTTAGATTAAATTTTTTATTTTTAAAGCTCAGGTTTTTTTGTCATTTTTTATTTAAAATGAATCTAGATTGATTTGAAAATTACAAATCGCATGTGGTACATGTTAAATGCATTTGAACATGTATGAATTTTATATAAGTAGGACATTCATCTATTAAAAGTGATATTTAGGTACATTCTGCACATGATCATGTGTCATTTAAAACAATCATAGATGGTTTTACATATTACAGGTTAAATACAGATATATTTAAGTTCATGAATATGTAGCAGTGAAAGAAAATTTGCATTTAATTCATACATTTTGCATTTGAAATCATTCTTATAATGTTTTAATATACAATACATATAGATGTACATCTAAAAATAATAATAAAATTCGGTGTGTACATAGATGTGTCAAACAATCATAAAATTTTAGAATTGCATTAAAAAATATCCAGTACACAACATTTTCATTAATAAACATAGAAAGGCTACTATGGATGTCAGTTGATAGTAAACTGGAAATTACATAACACGGTACACATTTTTCATTCAAGAATGAATATTATTATTTTCTTTAGATGTCTAAAACAATATCATAAGTTAAAATTTGCATTCTATCAAATATGCTAGATACATACATTTTGAAATAATGACATAAAATTAACTAGCTCATACCAGAGAATGTATGAAATCGTTTAAGACTAGAGAATCTACATGTATGTGTAAATGTATAAATTACTTGTTGTGTGCATTTGCAAAAACAATGTACATGTGCAAACACTTGTACATAACATAAAATATACATATAATAATGTAAAACTTGAGAATGCACAAAAAAAGGCTAACAATTTATACTTGAGTTATGTAAGTTCTCAAAGATGAATCCAAAGAGAAGAAATTGTTGGGAAATTCAATTAAAAAAATTCTAATGGAATGGCATCCTCAATGATCCGTTCATGATCACTTTTTAACATTTTCCATTTCTTAATTTTCAAAATTTTCTTTGATTGAACTTCTATAAACTTTATGCATGTTGTACACACCAAGTGACTATATTGACAACTTATGACATCAGGTTCATAGTCTTGAAAGTAAACAAAATCCCGAATTTGATGATTTTGTTGGAAAAATGAACCTTTCAGTGTAATAGACCCTCTGTCATATATAAACCTATTATCATCATAGTTTTCCAATAATTTCATCTTTCGTTCAGTGCAACACATTAAATAATACTTGAAATTTTCCACGTTGTTTGTAGGTGCAACTACAACAAAAACATCTCATGCACAATAAAACAAGTACATAAATTTATATCATAATTAACATGAAAAAATAACTTTCAAATTAACATATGTAATTTATTTTATTATCTATTTTTAGATATCTATCATTTGAAAGAAATTGAAATGTTACCTTCTCTAACAAGATCAGAAAATCGATCACCTTCAGATGATACTATAGTCTCCTCTGATTGCATCTCTTCAAAGTTTGGAACATACATTTTCCCCTTTTTATTTAGTTATGTATGTTTCCAATCTTTTACGTACATTTTTTTTTCACAAACATCATCGGATTTTGTGTCGTCTATGCGAACATGAAAAAAACAAAAATATATTCTTTTATCAAATGCAAACACATTTTGCTACTCTTTTGTTTTAATTGAATGCAATTTTCGAGTCCCTTTTATTATTTCAACGTCATTTCCAATCGATTTATCTACACCTTGGACCCCAATATGCCAAAAAAACCTATATGGAAAATTCAAACAAGAGTAGAAATATGTTATTTAAAATACAATCAAAGATAATCATTCTGATAAATAATGTTTAACATTATAAAATTAATAAAAATTAGATCATGTATATTAAAGTTCTACATCTATATATATATGCAAGTTAATTTGTATATATGTACATGTACCTTCATACTTCCCTTGACTGGTTAGTCTCATGGCTTAGTGCAACTATACACCATTAAACAACTTGTTCAACTGAGACAAGTTGGTGTGTAGAGTATTCCATTGATATCTTCGAAGTGTTCATTTTATACATGACCATACACCATAATATTCTCCTTTTCCATGACCAGTCTCAAATAAATTCCAACAATGTTTAATGCGGGTTTTCATATGAAGACGACACAACCAAAAAACTGATCATGAAGATTTGTGACCTACGCATCAATCTGACCATATCCAATGTTCATTGAACTTTATTCTATGACCTTTCAATGATCCATAAATATTATCAAAGCAATGGTGTACAAAATGTGTATCATGTCTACGATCGTCACTGATATAAAAGTGATATTCTTTAATAACATGTCAATTTCAACTAGTGCTTTCTATATGATGAACATTTTGTTCAACTTGTCTATATAGAATATGGACAAGCATAGAGACTTGGTCAGAATTATAGTATTCACTTTGTATTTCATTTTGTGGAACAAATGTGTAATTATATGCAAAATCAACTATTGAAAAAATGGTCCTTGGTGGAAAAAATTCATGGGATTTTTTGAATTGCAAGTAATGGCATCAAGATCTATGGGAATGCTTGGTGTATTTATAAATTTTTTCCCCAAAATTTCTCAAAAACTCTATCACAAAAATTTATTCTTCTTGTAAATCAATTCTTTTAGCACTTTTAGTACTAATTGAACCAATCGATGTATGAATATATTAATATCTCTTCCATTTCACTTTTATGTTGGACAATGATGTATTATTTATATCAATATGATATATGTTGTGAAATAAAGTCAAATTTCCACAATGATCACATTTTTTACCACCAACACATTTCTTTTGGTAAAATAATTCATGGATTTATCTCGCACATAGAATTTGAGATATGAAATCATAAATAGTGGAAGGAGGAGGTGATTTTTTCCAAAATGCTTTACCAAAATTAACGAATGTGTTATAATATAACTAAAATTCCACATGATAACGACGACAAGTGTCGCGTACAATGAAAGGTTTTCTTATACCATGGTTTTTGTTGCACAAAAGAACTGGTTGAGACATTAATTTCACGATTCTCTTCTATTAACTTGTTGAAAAACTCTATCTGAGTGGTGTCCAAGATATGTTTTTCATGTTCTTCGTACTGATTTCTTGTTATTCTTTGTCGCATCACATCCCTTGATTTTGGTGAAACACGTGAATTTTTCATCCAATATTCATATAATATTTTTTTAACATCTTCTCCAAGTCTATCTTTGTATGGTTTCATACAAATGACTGTCCAATAAGAGAGTTCATTATTTACATAAATTGATAAGTATTTGTCCTATTATCAATTTTTTCATATATATCCACTTTCTTATATGTAATTGTCTTTTGTAATAAGTGGTATGTAATGAAGCTTAAGAGACACACGTGGAATGTGAATAACCACATATAGAATGTAAAGAGTCATGTATAGAATGTTAAACGTTGTAAGAGTTGAAGAGTCATGGGGAAGCTTAGAGTTCATTGTCATTAGTTATAAATAGCTCTTCATAAATCAAGCTAGGGGATTAGATTCTTGGAGTCTTGCCTTGGATTCTCTTGTAGTGTATAGTAGATATATGATTCTTTGGAGAATCAAGTTGTGGATTCATGTTCCACTACTAGATATATAGTGTTTTATCTAGGTAATAGTGTACTTGGGATCCTTCATTAATAATAAAAATCTCTATGAGCCGACACTTCTTCATGAATGTATCATAGATATAGTATGACTATTCTTGCTATGTTTGCGGTAAATGTTTCTTTAATTACATAATAATTTTAATGACCTAATTTGTTGCTTAACTATGGTTATCATTGAATAAGTGTTGTTATGCTTTCATGACTTTTTTTTATTATGTGGACTAATTTGCAAGTAACCAAAAAAAATTTCTCTTCATTCTCGGGTCCCCCTTTAGGATAGTACTATTACTTTTCCAACCAGAGGCTTGTTTTCCTTTACCAACTATGGAATTTCCCTCATGAACCTTACATTATGTGTCTCACAAAGCTTACATAATTGGTGCCCAAAGAGTTGTTGTGATCTCTTGTGTATGATTGTAGCCAAGACATATATTTGAAACCTTTACAACTGTGGTTAGACCATATAACTGAATGAGATTCCTACACCAAAAAGTGTGAGGTATAATTGGGAATTCACATCAAGGAGATCCCCTTACATGTTGGAAACATCCAACACTGTCAACATAACTCAATTCTAGTTATAAACATTAATTTGCGTAGTTACACTATATTAAGGTTTTACACCCCTTACAAGTTTGTTATTTCCAGGGCCAAGAAGTACAAATTTCAGATACCGCTTTCATAACTCGAAGATACCCCATTATACATTTCGGGTGAAGAGAATAGGAATATAGATGTATATCAGTATAATACATCATTTTAGGATGCACTTGACAAGCCACTAACTACTACTTGAATCAAATGCATGGCAAGGAGTGGTTGCAGTCATTACTCCTCTACATGTCAAATTTTGGTGGAGCCAGAGATTCAGTGCTTATGGCCAGAGAATTTATATAAGAGTGGTAAAACAAGTACCATATCTTATGGTCTTCATCGTCATGATAGTCTTTCTGCATACTCCTGCCATAAATATCAAATTTTTGCAGAAGTAAAGTCCTAACATACAACGTAAAGGTTGATTACTATGAAGCCGAGGAGAGCTAGAGTATTCCCATCCATCAGTTTGTTTAGGATCCACGAGGATAAAATCAATAATGATTTTTTTATTGTTGGACGGTGAATCTTGATATATAAATTATGGGAAGGTGAAGCCACATAGCCATATAGGTGGATGAAAAATCTTTACCCTTCATCTTTTGGAAGGAGAATCCTAACCTTATATTGTTTCTCGAATAGCTCAACAGAGTAAAAAAAAAATTCGTTGTGGGATCTTTCAAACTTTAATACTTTGAAAAAGTTGAAAGCAAAATAAAAGTTGACGCCTGAGTCCCCTATATCGTATGAAAGTAAAAATATTTATGGCAGATTCAATCTTCCTGCAATTCTACATCCACCAACGCACAATACTGTGTATAGTAATAAGTCTAGAGTCCATGTAGTAGTAACTTCATTTTAATTTTATGTTAATCATCAATGCATTTTATGAATTCAATGGATTTTAATTATAACTTTGGTATTTTATTAATACTGTTGAAAATTTTCTGGAAAAGAAGGAAACAGAGCTCACAGTTCACACTTAAAATATATTTTGTGAAATTAATAAGCTATTGTTAAAAGTTAAAAAAAAAATGAATATTGCACGTTTATTCCCTACGAGTTCAAAAAATAAAATCTCCCACGAGTTCAGAGAATAAAATCTCCCGTAAAATTTTACCGAGAGCCTCGTCAATTGTAATTGTAGTGCCTTGCTCTAATTTAATGACATTGATGTGATATTAACATTGATTTAGCCTTAAGAATCACACAATATTATTTGAGGACCTCAAGTTGAGGATCCACATACTTGACTCTACTATTGGTGGATGTGATGGCTATGTTTGTTTCCTAGTTGATATTACGATGACTATAGCATTGATGGATAGGCATGTTCCCTATTTATGTTATGATGATGATAGCTTTGACCGATATGTATGTTTTCTATTTTTTTATGATGATGAAAACTTTAATGGATATGCATGTTTCCTATTCATGTTTTCATGATGATAAATATGATGTATGTATTCATTATGTTGGTTACTGAGATTAGTTTCGTCCCACGATGAACAACAATGTGAATGAAGAAGTCATATTGATGATGCTATTATGAAAATTACTAAAAATAAGAATTTTTTTTACTGATGATTATCGAATATGACAGGAAACCACCAAAGGAACTCACACGTGATGATTCAATGACATCTCATTTGATGGAAATGAATATTTTGTCTTTGAAATTTTAAAGTTCATTTTGAATCTTGCTATAAATTCTAATGATATGTCAGTGGTTGTAGACACATTTTAGTTGATTGGTCGAATGACTCGCATACAGATGATATGGTTGTATAAATGGATGTAAATACATTGGAGGGTGGGACAATGTCCATGATTTTAAATGTTAGCACTCCCACCATGAATTGGGATGGAAGGGCTAGAACACCTTCACTTTGAACATCATGATGTTGTGGGGAAAGGACCAAAATTGGGTCGCTCATGAGGATTTTACTAGGGGGCATGCATCAAGGCGGATTCCTTGATCCTCGACACCATTAGTATCACTATAGTGGGCAACACAAGAGATGATAGCGAGATTTGTTGTTGCACCTATACTTCCCCTCGTAGCCACTGAATGCTTGAAGGGAAAGCGATGTGGCACCCTTGGAACTTCAAAGATAATTTCTTGAAAGGAATGAACAACTTGGTACCCTTGGAACCTTGAAGAGAAGTTCTTGAAGGGAAAAAAAAACTTGGCACCCTTTGCATCATAAATAAAAAGTTCAGTGTGGCACAAGTGGAACTTCAAAGACAATTTCTTGAAGGGAACGACTGAAATGGAACCCTTGGAATCATAAATAATTGTTAGGGGTGACACCCTTGAAACTTCTAAGGGAAGTTATTGCAGGGCACGAGTGACTTCGAAACCTTGGCATTCAATGGAAACTAATATCATTTTTAGTAATTTTTTTTGCAAGGAAGATAAGAATCTCAAATATTAATCAAGACTCCTTCAATGCTTCCTCTCATAATATTGTTTCTCAGTTAATACAATATCTCTTAATGAGAGAAAAAATACAATATAACATTGTTTTACACTTGTGAGAAAATATATAAAATACCTTTACAATAAAATAATATTTTCCCACATTTAAAATTCAGCCAATATAAAATATTCACTTAAAAATATTCCTCCCATAGAAATAATTTCCCTTCAAAACACTCCACCAATTAGGTCTCCTCCTTAAATCTTGTAAAATCATACTAAAAAATAAAAAGGGGAGAATTCTTACTCCACTTTTTCACTTCACTTCACTCTTTAAAATCAAGAAGACATAATTATTCACATACAATATAAGAATTTCACCTGCACTCCACTATTAATGTTCAACGAAAGACACAAATGTTTCATATTTTTTTAAAGTTCAAATTCCATGCCATTTAATTTTTAAATTTCATGCTTGACGTGAAAAAGGTCCACGATGAAAGTAACTTTTAATATTTAAAATTTTATAATCCACATTTTTCAATGCATGTTTCTTCAATGCTTATCTTATGCATTTTCAACACAGGTCTGCACTAGATTTCAACACTTCAAAAGATTTGTCATATTTTAACACATTCCATGCTTGTTGCATGCTCGCTCACCACATATCTTTTTGTTTGGAATAGGGAGTACATTTTTTCTTTCATTATTTTTAAAATTGAAGAAAACACACACACTATGGAAAATACATGATTGCATGCTTTTCCACACACCTCGCAAGCGTCCATGACCTCTACGATATGGCCAGGATTTATCTTCGTTAAATATTTTGGTTTTTTTTTTTTTTTTTTTAAATTGTGACATTCAAATTGCAGATAAGTAAATAAATTATAGATAAATCAATAAATTTTCGTATCAACAATTAAGCTTTTGCATAAATATTATTTTACGGCTCTACATATCACTCCAGGCATATTTTTTTTTTCATGCACATCAATTTTGCAACAGAACAACACACACCAAGCTCTTATACCAAATGAAAAATTACACCTAAAACAAAAAAATAACAGATAAAAATCATTTAACTATAATCCACACAGGCTCACACCATTTCATTATGAATGAGAAGAGGTTTTCCATATCCTATAATCTTTCCGTAATTCCTATAATCTCTAAAAAAATTACTTCATAATTCTTTGCACAAATATCTCATCAATCATTCCATAAATCTCTTAGTAAAAATAACAACTTTAATCATTTCAAATGGAGCATTATTCCAACATTTTATTCATTTTTTGCACCATAAAGAGAGGTTTACATTTCAAAGGATTTGATCTGTCTCGACTCTTGCTAGATCCATAGTTAATATGAATCTATACTAGTTATAATAAATTCAAATAAATACTATGACAATTAGGTGTTTTAGTGTTCACTTATTGGCCAATAAACTTTACCATGTTTTCCTATCTTATAATTAATTCAAATTAATACTACTATAATTAAGCATTTTATTATTCACTTGTCCACTATTAAAAGATAGAAAATAACTCAAATTGAAATATGTGAATCCTTACTATTTGTGGAGATAACCCAACTCAAATTTTGCACAAATTTTCACACGACATATTTTTTAGTTTTATAAAAAACTCATGTGCACAAATATGTACACTAGGAGTACTTTTCAGTTTTATAAAAATCTCATCTGATTTCATAGTGTACTGATATGTATTGACTCCAAATATAGTGGAAGTCTCTCTCAAAAGGATTTTTTTTCAAGAGAAAAAGTTGACAAACTTTCATTAAGAAAACAAAAGTTGTTACATTTTTAATGATATGATGATCCTTGTTCCTATGTGTAACAATAAAATGTAGGGGAGAGAAAAGACAAGTAGTGCAAGAGAAGGGGAATCATGGAGACTCCCTACTATAAATCCTAAAAACAAACTTGCAGACTACACTAATTCAAATTCCTATCTAACAAAACTAATTTCCAAAAGGAATCACATAAAATGTATAGTTTTACAAGAATAGACCTATGATCAACAAAAACAAGAAGCATGAACCACAATCTACCAAAAAACTAACCAAAATCTTGATATGTACATCAATGCCACAAGTATAAAAGCAGAAAGACACAAACCTTCAGAACTTGAAACATTTATCTACCATCGTTCTTGTAATAAAATAACATAAGTCTGTTGCAAAGAGATAATTTTTTGTAGGGATATTATATTGTGGGCCAATCAAAGACCCCTCACATTGATGGGCATAATTTTCACTATTGAGGAAGATCATTGGGTGTATTCCCACTAAGGACCCGTGACATAGAAACTGTTAATGAATCAATGAAACCAATAGAAATATAGGGATTAAATGGCGGATAACATGCCTCCTCCATAGTCTTCGAAAAGCTAGTATTGAGGTCTTATAATACCACTACCTTTGAAGATATTTTACTGTATTTAATTCCTTTCTTCTTACTTGATGCTGCTTGCTTCCTTGATGCAGGGATGATGGTCTCTTCCTTCTCAAGGAAAAAGGATTTCTTGATAAATAGTGGCTCCAACTGCAAATACCCCCCATGGGATAGCATAACTAATTCGATGTCTTGGGATATAGGGGAGGAATATCTGCCAAAGGAGACCCAAAGTAGCAAGGCGAGGACAGGAAGGCCCTTGGATTAGATGATTTATTAGTTGCACTCTCTCAAGACCATTTGCATAAAAGTGGAGAATCTCTTCAAGGACCAAATATAGGCAAAACATCGACAATCACAGATTCATTGAAGGCTAAAAGAGATTGGCCCCTAGGCCCCCTCTGAACGACTGTAAGAGGAGGAAAATACTTTCAAACTAAGGTCTTAGATAAAATCTCCTTAGGAGCTGATAGCAAAGGGCCCAAATTGGACACATTTCCCTTCTCATCCTCCTTATGAGATTCTGAAAATCACCCCGCAATGGATGCATCCCATGTAATCCTGATATGACCACCCCCATAACTCTTAGGGCATCCAATGATTATATGACCCATATCATGGCAAACCAATCACCTCAAAGGTACACTCCAATAGTCATTCTATTGTCGGATAGTGAATGGTCCCTGGTAAATATCCAAAGTTACTGGAAGCCCACCAAAGAAATCAAATTCGACGAGAACCCAAACCACCCCTTTGAATAAGAGGCAACCTTCATCCACATAATAAAACTTACCCATTTTATTGACAATTTTTGTATTTCTCTCTAAACAAATTTCCATGATTGTGATATCACAGTTAACATATTATTATTGAAATAAAAACATCGTTAAGAATGAGTACCATGTTAGTATCTCAGAAAAAATAAAGTAATCAAGATAAACAAGGGAGGCTATAGAGTAACAAGTCCCTGCCTTGAGTAGGGGCTTGATCCCACCAATTCTCTTGTAATGGTCCAAGAATAGTTCATTAGTCCAAAAATATTTCATAAGAATGTAGAAAAAACTTGCATGGGACTGACAATGTGAGAAGTGCAGAGCTATTGCAGCTCTATACTTTCAAATAATGTTCTTGTTAAAGAAATTTTGGCTGAAGCCAAATTGGTGGTTGTTAAGTGATGTAAGAAGAATATAAAAAAAAATAGAAAATATTCAGACAATGTATTATGATTCATTTTTTTTTACATAATGCATGTTTCCAGTATTAATTACATGTTTCCGAAAAAGTTCTTAGGTATTAATTTCACATATCAGAATTGCAGTCATTAGGGACATTTGACGTCTAAAATGGGTCTCCTAAGAAAAATGTACAAAATTTATAAGGAATAATAGGATTCAAGATAATTATGTCAACCATGGGGGATGATCCACCATTTTAGGAGTTTAAAAGTAAAAATATTAAAAAATAATAAAATAATAAAACTACTTTATCAACTCGTATTTTCAACTTCTTTTATCTCCCTATGTTTTTACTCAAATTTCAAGCAAGAGTACTCATTGGATGCAACATTTAATTCCTCATCCAAGGAGTACCCATATTGTGTAATTTTGATGGACCTACTACACGCACAATGAGAAGTACATGAAGAAACGTGTTTGCAATCATGTTTTTCATGTTTTTCTCATTTTTTCATGTAGTAGTGTCCTTCAAAAATATGCACCATGGGTACTACTTGGATGAGGAATCAAAT
Organism: Pinus albicaulis; assembly: GCA_034641835.2. Taxonomy (NCBI): domain Eukaryota; kingdom Viridiplantae; phylum Streptophyta; class Pinopsida; order Pinales; family Pinaceae; genus Pinus; species Pinus albicaulis. The sequence continues at coordinate 1,209,508,977 of CM076570.1, read as the reverse complement.
TCTACATCCAATGAGTACTTCCGCTTGAAATTTGAGTAAACCCATAGGGAGATAAGTTGAAAATACGAGTTGAAAAAATAGTTTCTTCTTTTTTCCCTCTAAAATTTGATGATGTAATCTAATATTATGTTATTATTTCCACTATTATTTTATAATTTCCTTAGGAGGCTCAATTTAGACCTCGAAATTCCCCTACTTTCACATCAATTTCACATATCAGAATTGCAGACATCTCCTTACGATACCAAATTTCATGAATCATAGAAGATATCATGATATATATTGTAATGGTTACAGAAAAGAAATGTATACGTTCTGACTCAAAAAACAAAAATAATTTCTATTTTTGTAGTTGGATAGGGATCCGAAAACAAAAATCATAACATTAATTATGAGAAAAACTCGAAGGTTGTAGTACCAGTTAGTTAACTGTGTTAAGGTAATATATTCTTATGAAGTAAGTCATTTCAAATTATAATTGAATATATTGAATCAAATTTAATTCCTACTCATTCTGCTAAGATAGTCAAGGTGCTCAGAACTCTAAATTAATTTATTAAATTTCAGCTATGGGATGGGGTTGTAGATACAATAAAAAATTTGTTATGTTAGCTGTGGGCTGGGACTGTGGATAAAAAAATACATTGTTATCTCAGTTGTGGGTTAGGGTTGTGGATTAAAAAAAAACATTATTTTTATTTATGATTTGATAAGAATTACAATACCAAATTACTTCAGATATTCCAGGGCTTTAAGATTGTTATATCAAATTTAAAGGGTATTTTAGTAAGAGTTTCCTTCCACTGAACACCACTTTCCTCTGTTTTTTAAGAAGAAATAGGAGTATTGATGTGTAAAAAAATCTTATCTGATGGATACGTTAATATAATAACATAGCTTACGTAGCTTGCAATTAAGTATTCATCTTGCAATTCATGCAGATTTTAGTCCCCATTAATGAAAATGGAGATTACTCAGTATTTGTTGTCAATAATATTCAAAAGAAGAATATCTAGTATCTTGACTCCTTGTAATAGGAGAAAATCGCCACGCTATGAAAGTAATAGTATGTGCATTTTGAAGCTTCCCTAGATCTCATTAGCAATGCTAAATATCAAGTAAAAAATGGGTTAAATACAATGAAAATGCAAGCTTCTCCATGGGTGATAATATTAAAGTATATAATAATATTCATGAAGAAAATTTTCTTTGTTGTGGGCATGGTATATTAAGGAAGAAGCCATGCCAAAAATAAAAATAGATTTGGATGCTGAATCTTGGAAAATGGAATTTCCAAAAAATATTCCTACACAAAGAATTAAATAAGATATCATAACAAATACAACCTTGCATTCTCTTTGTACTAAATTACTATTATCTCTTATCTTCTTCAATAAAAAAAAAACAGTTAAAATTCTAACACAAGTGGGAAAATCATTCTACTGGAAAGTTATGATTGTGGAGTCTTTATGCTCAAATATATTGATTTCCATAGTTGCAGCCTACCTATGAATTTCCAACAGGTGAATTTTTAAGCTCCTCTAGTTTAAATTTCACAATGATTTTTTATTTTGGAAGTTTGCTCTTTTTCAAGACATTTGATTGATTTTCATCACATGTTCAGATTCCATTTTTTAGACAAAATATGGTGTTACAAATTCTAAATATAAATGGATATTCCAATAGAATTAATCTAGAGTGAAGGCCTTTGTGCTTATACCACAATCACATTGCAGTATAGGCCTCATATTATAGTTTTATCTAAAGCATGCATTCATTCAACATACAAAAGATACCAAGTTACCCATGTAATATCATTTTCTTCTTTATTCAACAAGATATGTTCCCTTATTGCCATAGTAATATTATCTCTGTTGAATGGCTCGAGCTTGTGTGTATGAGAAGTTTGATGAGATGGGCCATCAGATTTCTGGTCTAACATTGCAAGTACCTGATTTATATTGGCCCTTCCAAGCCCAACAATTTTCTGGTGAGATTGCGCTGAAGCACAACCCAGGGGAAGAAGGTCGCAACAAGCAGGTGTTGATACACACAATATCCTTTCCAACTAGATAAATCTAAAAATTGCCGTTCAAATTGGGTGAACTCCAGATTGTATATAGTTATGAAGTATGAATTGATCAAAATGTTAAAAAAAAATCATAAATGGGTAATATAGAAATATATAGATAAGAGGGATTTTCTTTATAAGGTATAGATCTGGAAAAAAAATTCTATCGATGTGAGTTTCCTATTGAGAAATACGACATTTGATATCGAAATATCTAAATGCAGGTGGTAGAAAATATAGTTCGCCTAAGGATAAATATTTTGAAGAAACACCACAATCAGGATAAAAGTAAGGGACCTTGGATTGCTAAATTTCCATGCTTATAGATGCAACTAGTAACATTGACCAAGAGGTATACCATCACTGACATGAGCTTGACTAGATGACACAAAGAACAATGGAGACACTCTCCAACCTTGAGACCCCATTTCTAGGTAAGGCTTCTAGACTAGGGGCTCTAGTGTTGTAAGAATGTACTACCATGTTTTTTCTTATATCTTGGAATGAATATTGATTGAAATATATTTTATAAACAGCCTGAGCTAGTACTTGCTTCTTGGATTTCATGTCTCCTTCTCCTCTCCTATCAAAACGTTTTCAGTGGATCACAGTAGTCCACTAGTTGGAATACTTGAGTCCATGATGGAAAGTGGCTAGTAAAGGAAGTACGGGTTCTTTTTTCTTCTAGGCATTCTTTTAGTGGTCAGTTCTTTAGCTTATTGTTCACTCACAACTAAAGAAGAATAGAATTCCAGTATTCAATCCTACTCAAGAGTATTGCCTCAATTCCTAATTTGACTACTTCTCGCTTCCCCACCCCTAAAGAGAGAGGTCCAAAATATTTAGCTAGAACTCGACCTATCTCATCATTTAGTCGGATTGGGCCATGGTCCTTCAATCTACCCACGTTATTCCATAGATCGATCCCCTCTCGATTCACCTATGTCATTATCTAGGCTCGGAAAAGGGGAATTAAATAGCTCACTTAGTTCAAAAGAGTTTGTGGTTCCTCTTTAGCCAAGTTAGGTTCTTTCGGAAGTCGCAGTTCAGCCAAAGATCTGCAATTTAGTCCGCTTTCGCATCAGACATGTTATTTATAAGGCCGGAATGCCCAATAAAATTGAATGAAGATCAATAATTGTATTACCTATTTCCCGAATGTACTGGCCAAGCTCAAAAAACCATTGAGTAAGCCCTAGTCGTGCAAACAACCATAGGAGGCTAATAATCATCCCTAATCGTTGTTGTTAAGTCCCTATAGTAATAGTGTAGTCCCTTATTATGTTAGTGTAGCCCCCCTTATTGTTATTGTTGTACCACTGTAACCCCCATATTGTTATTATTGTGTCCTTACATTATTATTTTTAGGTCGGCTAGGATTACATTGTGGCCCCACTAGGATTACATTGTAGCCCCATAGACTCCTATATATAGAAAGGAGGTTTTGTCATTTGTATCATCCAAGAATTGTTCATTAATGTAATGTATTGGAGGTTTCCCTCTCAAAATGGCTTATTTCTAAGGCGTTGATATCTCTTTTCTTCTATTTTTGGAGCTGGTTTCACAACATTTGGTATCAGAGCTTTGGATTATAGGGTTTTCGCTGCTCCAAACTGGTCATTGTGGAATTTTCGCTATAAATTTTTTTCTATGAAGGTTCAGATGCTAAAATGTTTAGAGTGCAAAGCCGAAATCTTGAGGAACATCATCGCAAAATTTTAGAGCTTGGTTCGCAATATTTTCGGAGATATGATCTATGGAAGTTAGGGCTTTTTGTAGGGTCCTGAATTTAACCTAAACAGGTCATCGTGGAATTTGCGCTATAAATTTGTTTCTATGAAGTTTCAGATGCTAAAATTGTTATAGAGAAAAGCCAAAATCCTGAGGAACAATTTCGCAAAATTTCAGAGCTTGGTTCTCAATATTTTGGGAGATATGATCTGTGGAAGTTAGGTCTTCTTCAGGCTCCCGAATTTCATCTCAAAGAGGTTATCGTGGGAAAATCTTCATAACTCTCTCTCTGAGCATCAGATTGGAATTGTGTAAAAAGTGGTCACAAGTACATGGAATTTAGTTTCTTTTTTATCAATTTCAAAGCCAAAGGAGCAAACAGTGACACGTGGCAAGTCGTACAAGTTCGCTCTACTGAACCAGTCCATAATTAGGTCATTGTGGGAGATTGGACATAACTTTGTCTTGAAGAATCCAAATCAACTTAAACCTGTGGAATTTGAAAGAAGATCTAGAGGGCTACATCAGGGCTGAATTACATATATTGAGGATCTGAAAGCGCGTAGATAATTCAGTTTCAATATCGAGCTTCTCAAAAGAAAGAAAAAGGTGTGTATTTGGTTTTTAAAATTTCATAAAATTTGTTTGAAAAAGAAGTTTGAAGTGATTCCAAGGGCATATTTTAGAATTTTTATTAGTATTGGGTTCTATAATTCCTCAAAAAAATAATTCCATACCCATTAAGCCCTAGAAAATCTATACTATGATGCATGAAGAGGAAGAATTGCAGTATGAGATATCAAAATTACGGTACCAAGTGCAACAAATTTCGATCTTACGAAGAGAAACCGAGGATGACATAGATGGTTTAAAAGAATAAATGGAGTCTAATTTGGATGGTTTGAAGGATCAAATAATAGCTAATATGGATGATAAATTAGTGGAAGATCACATTGAGAATCAACAACAAATTCTTCAACTCTCAAAGGATAACCTAAATTTGGTGCAGAATCTAATGAAACAACAGTAAGATCAACATCACATCGAAAGAAGTTCTGAAGCAGTCACAAAAACAAGAACTCAACAAGCAAGATAAATTTCAGAGTATCTCAGCAAGTGGAAGAACTTTCTGTAGAAGATCCCACATGGGAGGATCATAGTTTTATACAGAAGCATCAAGAAATAATCAAGCGTTGAGGACAACACTTGTTTGAAGGAGAGGGGAATGTTAAGTCCCTATATTAATAGTGTAGTCCCTTATTATATTAGTGTAACCCCCCTTATTGTTATTGTTGAACCACTGTAACCCCAATTTTGTTATTATTGTGCCCTTACATTATTATTGTTAGGTCAGCCAGGATTACATTGTGGCCCCACTAGGATTACATTTTGGCCCCATGGACTCCTATATATAGAAAGGAGGTTTTGTCATTTGTATCATCCAAGAATTGTTCATTCATGTAATGCATTGGAGGTTGCCCCTCGAAGTGGCTTATTTCTAAGGCGTTGACATATCTTTTCTTCTATTTTTGGATCTGGTTTCACAACAGCTGTCAGAACATTTGGTCAACACCCACTATCTATTGGAACATCTACTACCAGCCCAACCCTAATTCCAAAAGTAGGGCAGGAAATGACATTTCAAGTGTCAGGGCCTACATCGTTCTTTCCAAATTTATAGATTGTTTGATATCCTGTAAGAAATATAGGCATCCTCACAACAAAGAGGGTAGCATAGGCATAGTGAGTAGGAGGAGAGGCAAGGCCATATTTTGACCTCATTAACCTGGAACCTATTGAAGTAAACCTAATGTAAGTTTCAATTGTTGAATCAGAACCTGTTTATGCATAAACATCTAAGCCAGTAGTAGTCCTATCATCAGTGGCAGAGTCTACAATAGCATATCCATATCTTGTGGTGGATGAAATAGAGGTTTTTGGGGCAAGGGAATGGTTCAATACATAGGAAGAGGAGATGGTAGCAGAGCCAAGTCCATTTATTGGAGATCTAAGTCTATTAGATTCATGCGCATATAAAGATCTAGTGGCAGCGGAGCAAGAAACATTGATTGATTCTATGTTTATTAATGATGTACCAATAGCAACCATATTTCAATGAATGTTTGTAAGTCAAAGTAACTACAAATCTCTTAAACCTTAAAAATATAATTATAGATTTTTCATTTGACAAATATTCATTCTGCTTAACAAAATCATGAATTTCTTGCAAAATTTTTCTTTTGACATCTCAATTATTTCAAAGCAAATGAAAAAACCAACAAAGGGTGATTGTAGTTGTGTCCTAGCTAGATATCATGAAATTCGGAATAATATCATGGAGATACTTGTCCAAGTATTTATTTGAGTGTTTCTCACTTAATTTAATAAAGGGAGACAATATATGTGGTTTTAACTATAAAAATATTTGAATTCAGTGACAGAGAAACAAGGTCATGAATACCATCAAGAAACTAGTTTGAAAAAATGTGAAAAAAAAATTTAGATAGTTTTCTTCTTATATCTCATCATACATTGAAAGAGGTGAGATCTCATCCTTAAACCATGTTATAAATTTCAAATTATTTCTCTTGTCTAAAAATAATGGTTACATTTGCAATAATAATGATAGCCTCAAAGGATGGGAAACTACATGCACCTATTTTTATCACCCTTTTTCCATGATCACCTTAAATCTGCTTCCACATTTTACTTTGATCTCTAGGCCCTTTCAGTTAAATAAAGAAAAAATATTCCTAAGCTAATAATATTCACTAATGGGGCCTTTTCCTTGATATTGTGGTAGGAATGTTTTAGATGGTTATATAATTTTACTAAAACATAGATCTATATGGTGCGGTAGAAAACAAATATTACACTATTTAGTTAATTGAAACCCACCACTGACACAATGCATCCCCTTAATACCCTAATGCTACCTGTAGTAAATCCAAAGAATCTAGTTTTAAAAATGAATCTGATGATTTTCATTAGCTACAAAACAAAGTGCTACTTAGATTAGCATTTTTTGTAGCACACTAACAAGGAAATGCTTCAACAGATTAGTAAAAAAATTGAGGAAAAATCTTTAACAAATGTGAATTGCATCAAAATTTGAAATCTACACTCTTACTATTAAAACATTATTTGAGATAACCAGAAATGGATTGCACTTACCTTTGTGTGAAATAACTGTGGCATTATTGGCTTTTTTCATTGGCAGCTTATGATATGAGATAAAAATGTTATAAGGGGATTTTTGCATGACACAGTCAAGGTAAATATTTTTAAAAAATCTAATCATTCAAACAATGAAGTACTGGTAATCTATCAAATTCGATGTTCTTAATGGTGCCCAAGAAAAGTCTTAGATTGTACCAACAAATGAAAAATAGTGTTCCTCCAAATGTTTATAAAGGTTAATAATAGTATGTTAAGATATTAGAAACTTTTCAATCACTTATAAAAAAAAATAAAAAATTAGAAGACACGGTAAAAAAATCACACACATGAAAAATCACACCATCCTTCTGACCACTTTTCTACATAGACATGCTCTTCTCATTGTTATTTGCATGTTGGGCACCTATATAATAAGTTGTTCCCCAAGAGAGAGGTAAAATACAGGTGTTGCTGGTAAGACATTTGAAACTGGTGTGGCTTACTCTCCTTCTGAGTGGTGTTGGATCAACACTATCGTATTTCCACTTGAATTTAAGAAGAATAGATACCTTAGTTTGTTCGACAAATAGAGAAATTCCATTACTAAATATATCTGCTAGGAGCTCAGTTACGTTATAGAGTCCGTCTATAGCCATTTTTTGTCCTTAGACAACTACATATATAGAAAAGAGGGGGTATACCAGCCAATTAGACCAAGAAGCCAATGTTACAAAGCAAGGAAAGGCTACATGTGAGGCCTATGACAGGAAATTGCAAATATCTTACCAAGATATATTAATATATTACTAAAGGATTCCATGGAAATACAAATTGGTTCACCGTTTCCTTTTTCAATTTCCATCCCTGTAACTGCTTACTCACAAAGAAAGGAGGTTGGGTGTGGTACAATTATCCTATTTATTAATAGAAGGTCTAGTTGATCTGGCACATGACAACCTCCTCTTTCAACTCTTTATTTTATGCATCTCTTCCTAATCTGAATTCAAGCTATTAAGTTAAGGTTGGAAAGCTGTCAAGAAAGCAAGAATACTATTTTGAATGACCCGAATGGGCAAGTTCTGTTCCCCTTCCTTATAGGGAGGACCATAGGTGAACAAGAAAATGGAAGCTAACATGCACCTCCTTGTTTGGTAGCACAGAGAGAGTGCTCAATCTGTATCTTTATTATTCTGTGAGTGGGATTACAATCTCGCGAGTGCTAGTAGTTGTATGTGTGGGAGGATTTGTGCGAGAGCTAGTGGAAAGCTCCCCAAATAGATCCATATCCATGCTTGGTTCATTTTCTTACTTCTATGGCTCTACTGATCTTCTCTATATGATGCTTAAATAGAACTAGAATCTATGTGATTGTAATAGATCATATTCACGTGAATACTGCTCATCTAGTTGAATCCTATCTCTTCTCATTATGGATCTCAAATGGATATTCTTGTGAATAAACTATACCCTGTCATATCATTTCTCTCTTCTCATATAGACCGTATGCCCCATTTGAACTAACTAAATATAGAGACTTTAATTATGGGAGATATAGCTAGATTTAGTTTTTCCCAGGCAACAATAGGGGAGGTTAACCTGGTTGTGCTTCGTTCACGAATACTTGTTTCTCAAAACATTGTTTCACTTCACTATGCTTGGTGTTCGTACAATATATTCTTCCTTTGATTAGCTTTGGTTTGGGTGAGACTGCTTGGACGGGACTATGGCTTGATAGCTTCTCGGTAAGTGTGCAGAGCAAGAGCAACAATGTTTTGCAACATCAGTATGCCAATGTTAATTTGTTTGTATGTTAAGTTGTATTTTATATTCTAGCCATCTAAAATAGTTGCAGAGCATCGAGGTGTTATTATTTTTGTTATGAAACCAACTCCAAAAATAGAAGAAAAGAGAGATCAATGCCTTAGAAATTAGCCTCTTCGAGGGGGAAACCTCCAGTACATTACATAAATGAACAATTATTGGATGATAAAAATGACCAAAACCTCCTTCTATATATAGGAGTCCATGGGGCCACAATATAATCCTAGCCAACCTAACAATAATAATGTAAGGGTACAATAATAACAATATTGGGGTTACAGGGGTACAACAATAACAATAAGGGGGCTACACTAATAACAATAAGGGGGCTACACTAATAACAATAAGGGACTAAACTAGTAATATAGGGACCTAACATGGCCCTGTCCTTCAAAACATTGTTGTCCTCAATGTTTGAGTAGCTTTGGGTGCTTCTATATAAAATTCTCATCCTCCCATGTAGAATCTTCAGTGGGAAAGTTCTTCCACTTAATGAGATACTCTGAAATTGATTGATTTCGTAGCTATCGAGTTCTTGTTTCCGTGACCACTTCAGGTTCCAATATGATTTTTACTTCCTCATCAAGTTCTGGAAATATTGTTTGAACTGGAATATTTTCAGCTATAACCTTCTTTAAGCATGAAATATGGAAAATTGGATGCCCTCGTGAAGAAGTAGGAAGCTCCAATTTGTATGCCATAGTACCAATCTTTTGCAACAACTTGTAAGGACCATAGTATTTTGGCAATAATTTATTATCCTTCTTAGCTTGCTTGAGGGACATTTTTTGGTATGGTTGTAGTCGTAAAAATACCCAGTCTCCTACATCAAAACTTCTCTCGCTGCGATGTTGATTTGCCTATTGTTTCATTCTATTTTGTGCCAAATTTAGGTTATCCTTTAAGAGTTGGATAGCTTCTTGTTGATTCTCGATGTGATATTCCACTGCTTGAACCTTATAATTTTCTCTTAAATATGATGTGATGGATGGTGGATGATATCCATAAAGTTCCATAAATGGGGTCATTTTTGCTGCAGTATGGAAGGAAGTGTTATACCACCATTCCGCGAGAGGTAACCACTTGACCCATTGCATTTGTTTATCAGATACAAAACAACGAAGATATCCTTCCAAACATTTATTCACTATCTTAGCTTGACCATTTTATTGAGGATGATAAGATGAGCTATGAGCTAATTGAGTACCCAAACAAGAAAATAACTCCATCCAAAAATTTCCAGGAAAAATGGGATCTCTATTGCTCACAATAATCTTTGGGTTTCCATGTAGCTTTTGAATTGTGTCCATAAATGTAGTAGCAACTATACTTGCTTTAAATAGATGAGATAATACACAAAAGTGTGCATACTTGGTAAGACTATCAACTACCACCATGATGACACTCTTTCCTTCGGACTTAGGTAAACCTCTGATAAAATCCATTGAAATCTTCTCCCAACGTTGACTTGGAATGGATAAATATTGTAGAAGACTTGGGGTCTTAATTGTCTCAGCTTTATTTTGATGGAAAACCAAACATTTCGCCACAAAATTTTGAATATCAGATTTAAGGCCAGCCAAAAAAAAATCTTTCTTCACCCTGTGGCAAGTTTGTAAAAATTATGAGTCTCCTCCTAAAGAAGAAGTGTGCAATTCCAAAAGAATCTTTTGTTTTAGTTGGGAATTCTTACAAATATATAAGTGATCTTTGTACCACAAGAAATCCTTTTTCCAACTAAATGTATCAGATGTATTAGGATCTTGTTTCAACTTTTGAATGAGTTTTCACACTTCTTCGTCCTTCTTCCATTCATCCCTTGCTTCAATTATCCAATCTGGTTGGATAATAGAAATGGCACAAATAAATGCTTCCACCTCTTCATTCTTTTTTGAGAGTGCATCTACAACAACATTGAGCTTCCCTTTTTTGTAGATTATTTCAAAGTCATAACCCAACATCTTTGTGACCCATTTTTGCTGCTCTTTTGAAGATAGTCTTTGTTCCAAAAAGTGTTTAAGACTATCATGATCAATTTTTACCTTGAAGTGTCTTCCCATTAGGTAAGGTCGCAATTTCTTTAGTGCATGTAGTATTGCTAACATTTATTTCTCATAAATAGCTTTCTATAAATACTTTCCTTCGATTGTACGACTTTCAAAAGCAATGGGTCTTCCTTCTTGCATTAAAACAACACCATTTCCATTTCTTGAGGCATCACATTCCATAATAAAGGTTTTTGTGAAGTCTAGTGTAGCTAAGACCAGTGCTAGGCACATTGCCTCTTTAAGATGTTCAAAGGCCTTAGTTGCTTTAGGAGTCCATGAAAATGCATTTTTCTTCCATAATCTTGTTAGAGGTGCTTCTATTCTCCCATAATTCTTAACAAACTTGCGATAATACCCTGTTAACGCAAGAAATCCTCACAACTCCTTTATGGTTGTGGGGAATTTCCATTCCTTAATGGATTTAATTTTGTTAGGGTCTACCTTAACACCCTCGTGAGATAAAATATGACCCAGATATTCCACCTCTTGTACTCCAAAGAAACATTTGGATGTTTTTTCATATAATTATTTCTCCTGCAAGAGTTTGAGCACCCTGTCAACATGTTCAACATGATCCTTCCAAGACCTGTTGTAGATTAGTATATCATCAAAAAATACTAGCATGGTACAAAGAGTTTGAAAATATGAGACCTATAAAACTGTAAATGTAGAGGTGTATTGGTAAGGCTTAAAAAGAGCACAGCCAAAAAATTATGTCAGCCTCATAAATTAAAAATGTCTGTTTTGGAATATCTTGATCTTAATTGTTACATGATATCTGACAGATCCAACTTGGTAAAATAAATTTCTCCATGTAATTCATCCAATAATTCATCAATCACATGAATGGGAAATTTATCTTTAATGGTGAGCTTATTGAGCTCCCTATAATCCGGCCACATGCGCCATGATCCATCCTTCTTGTGCACCATTACTACTAGAGCAGAGAAAGAACTTTGACTAGGTTGAATTATATAAGCCGATAACATTTCTACAATCATACGTTCAATTTCGCTCTTTTGGACATAAGGATATCTATAAGGCATGATGTTTGCAGGAACACTTCCTAGAATCAAATGAATAGCATGATCATGATCACGAATAGGTGGGAGTCCTTTGGGAGTTTCAAACACCCTGGAATGATTGTCCAAGGCGTTTTGGAGATTTGCAGAAATAGATGATTCTGATGTTGGAACTTATAGTGAGCATAATTGTGAAATTACGCCTCGTTTTTCTTTCTTTAGAAGCTTGGTCATGACATTAGAGCTTATTATCTTTCCCAACTTTCTTGCGATACCCCGTAATTCGACTTCCTTTCCTTATGGAAAAACTTTCAAGAAAAGTTCTTGAAAATTAAAAGCTACCATCCCCAAAGGTTGTAACCATTATAATCCTAGTACAACATCAACACCTCCCATTGGAATGGAAAGCATTGGACTATTCAATACATATTCCCCCATGGTTAGCTTGATATTATGGCATTTTCCAGAGCAATTTATAGTTCCTCCATTTGCAACCATCACTTGACATTCTGGTGTTGGGTATAAGAAACAATTTAATTCCTTGGCTACCTTACAATGAATAAAATTATGGGTGCTACCTGAATCAATCAACACTATTACCTTTTTCTTCTTGATATGTCCTTCTATCTGGAGAGTTTGAGGAGTGGTAATTCCTGCCAGTGCATTACATGATATGGTCGGATTCATTTCTTCCTCTTCTAAGGTTGGTTCCTGGTGTATATCCTCTTCTTGTTCATTTTCTTCTTCCTCTTCACAATCTATGTAAAATAATTTCTTCTCAGCACACTTATGACCTTTAGTGTATTTGCTATCACAATTGTAGCAAAGCCCTTTTGCTCTTTTTTCTTTCAATTGTTGTGGTGTCAACCTTGTAGGTTGTGGAAGTCTAGGAGTAGCAACACTTCCATCTTTATATATGTGAGTGGTAGGCTTCCTTGTCGCCATAATTTTACATTCAATTTTTCTTGCCAACCTGAATGCATTTTCCAATGAATCAGGTTCCCAAATGCGAAATTCATGTTGGATGTTATCCTTTAAAGTCCCTATGAAGACATCAATCCGGTGTTTCAATTTTTGGAAGTCCTCAATGTGCTCCACCACTAAACACTTTTGTTTGAGATTTATCAATTGGATAAAGATGGTGTTTCTTTTTGTATCCTCATAGTGTGATATCATTTCCTTCGTAAAAATTGACCAAGTGATAATTTTTTTACGGGAGAAAATCCATCTATACCATACAAATGTATTTTGTTCTAAATGTAAAGTTGCAATGCGTACCTTTCGTGTGTTTTGCACATTAATGAGATCAAAATATTGCTCCATATATAGTATCCATGCTATGGGATGCTTGCCATCAAACTTCCTCATATCCATCTTTGGAATATGGTGCTTCTTCCATCCAACATTAGAGTTTATGAGATCATGATTAACATTTATTTTGTTCTTATCATTAGTTTCCTCTACTATCTTTTCGGCATTAGGAAACATTTCTTGTATCAACTTTGTCAAAATTTCCATGTGTGCATTTAGATCATTCTTCATGTTTTCCATGTTGACTTTCATGTTTTCCATGTTGTCTTTCATGTCATCCATCTTAGCTTCCATGCCAGCTTCCATGCCATCCATCTTAGCTTCCACGCCTCTCTTCAAAACTTCCATTTCATTTTTTGTTTCGCTTTGAGAGAGTGAAATTTGGTGCACTTTCTCTTGTAATTTTGATATGTCATGTTGCAATTCTTCGTCTTCATGAGTCATAGTATAGCCTTCTAAAGGCTTAATGGATGTTGAATTCTTTTTAGGGGAAATTTTATAACCGAATATTGATATCTATTCTACAATATTCCCTTGGAATCAATTCAAACTGATTTTTCACACAAGACTTATGAAATGCGAAAAAAAATACACACCTTTTTATTTATTTTTAGGAGCTTGATATTGAAACTGAGTTATCTCTGTTATTTTGGATCTTCAATATATAAAATTCGGCCCTACAGTAGCCCTTTGAAGCTTATTTAAATGTCCATAGGTCTCACCTAATTTGGATTCTTCAAGGCAAAGTTATGCCCAATCTCCCACAATGACCTAATTATAGACTCGTTCAGTAGAGCGACCTTGTACGACGTGCCACGTGTCACTTTTTCCTCCTTAGGAATTGAAATTGATATAGAGGAAACTATGGTCCATGTAGTTTCGACCACGTTTTATAGAATTCCAATCCAATGCTTAGAGAGAGAGTTATGAAGATTTTCCCATGGTCACCTCTTTGAGATGAAATTCGGGGGCCTGAAAAATCCCTAACTTCCACAGACCCTATCTCCGAAAATATTTCGAATCAAGATTTGAAATTTTTCCACGAAGTTCCTCAGGAGTGTGAATTCTCTCTATAAAAATTTTAGCTTCTGAACCCTCGTAGAAAAAATATTATAGCGAAAATTCGATGATGACCTATTTAGTTTAAATTCAGGAGCCTGCGAAAATCCTTAACTTGCACAGATCATATCTCTGAAAATATTGCAAACCAAGATCTGAAAATGTTCCATGACATTCCTCAGGATTTCAGCTTTTCTTTGTAAAAATTTCTGCTTCTGAACCTTCGTAGAAAAAACGTTATAGTGAAAATGCCACGAGGACCTGTTTGGAGTAGCGAAACCCTAGAATCCAAAGCTCTGATACCAAATGTTATGAAACCAACTCAAAAATAGAAGAAAAGAGAGATCAACGCCTTAGAAATCAACCTCTTTGGGGGAAAACTCCATTACATTACATAAAATGAACAATTCTTGGATGATACAAACGACCAAAACCTCTTTCTATATATAGGAGTCCTTGGGGCCACAATATAATCCTAGCCGACCTAACTATAATAATGTATGGGCACAATAATACAATATTGGGGTTACAGGGGTACAACAATAACAATAAGGGGGCTACACTAATAACAATAAGGGAATAAACTAGTAATATAGGGACCCAATAGTTTTTTCGGTGTTACATACGATGATTCGCCTGTTGAGGATCATATGTCATACATATCTAACATTCAGGTCAAGTCGCACTACCCAAATTTGCTTGAATACACGCCATACACACCACATGCCATACACATTGCATCCACTAGCATGGAATATGCCACTGCATGGCATGGGAAAGAAGGGGAAGGAAGATGCCACCTGAGAGAGCCTGTTATAACCAATGCTCAAAGACATCATACAATGATTTTCCTATTGAGGATCATATGCCATACACATCTAGCATTCAGGTCAAGTCGTAGTACCCCAATTTTCCCGCATACACGCCATACACACCGTATCCACCACCATGGGATAGGCCACTGCAAGGCATGGGAAGGAAGGGAAGGAAGAGGCCACTCGACAGAGCCAATTATGGTCATAACATGTTCTTGCTTTATTTTGGCATGGGGCACTAGAACAACAATGACACTGCTTGCAAGTTTATGAAACTTGTAACATTTAGACAGAAGTGGTGGCAGTCATACATGTACATAAGTAGAAAAACTGTGGAAAATGTTTTGGAATAACACTAGTTTGGTTAATGAAAAATGTGCCGACTAATACCAAATAGCATTTAATACTTGCAAACTAATGCTAGCATTTGTTTGTAGTTTCCAAATATGAATTAAACATATACCATATTATACATGTTTATCACTGTCTAATAGCCTCCCCACCTCGGGAAGATGCCAATAAGATGACCAATTATTCTATTGGTACTTAGAAATTAATACGTAAATTTCACAAGCTATAATACGTTGGGTAGATTGCAGAGACTTAAAAAACTTTAGTTACTTACACACAAACTAATGTTGCAAAACAATTTCCGATTACTATAGTTCCATGCCTAACTGTAGGAAATAATAAAACAATCAATTAACTAAAAATCACATAATCAACATATTATATTGAAAATGAAAGACTATGAAATAAATAATGGAAATGACACATCAAAGAAGCATATAATTGATATGGCACAATTAACATGAAACGAAAAAAAATTAAGTATATGATTGAAAATAAGAGATGAAAACATATAATTGAAATTCAGCTTTGGAGTAATCGATTCATTTTTCTAAATGTAAAGAAACGTTGGAGTATTCTGTTCATTTTTCTAAATGGAAAGAAACGTCTGAAACGTCTGACACTCGAAATGTAACGATTGAAAGCTTCTCTCCTTAGAAACCACAATGGGTAGATGGCCTAATTTCGCTTTTGTAACACTATTGAATTAATCATTAATCGATAAAATAATAACACTTCAATTGCTTGATCATTCTATGATGGTGAGATTTCCCAATGTAACAGAAAAAAAACAACTAACTGACTGAATTGATGTAATGAATGTTATCGAAAATGGAGATGTTACATCTACTTGTCAATTTGTTAAAATATAAGGTCTCGTTTCAATTTGGACAATTGATGATGTTCTATTATGGTGAGATTTCCCAATGCAACAAAGAAAAAAAACAACTAACTGACTGAATTGATGTAATGAATGTTATCGAAAATGGAGATGTTACATCTACTTGTCAATGTGTTAAAATATACGGTTTCGTTTCAATTTCGATAATTGCATGATGTTTGGGGTGGCATATCTATTTTAACCAGTCTGTTCGACCCATAGTCACACTGCCATTTCACATTTCATTGCAGCGTTTCTGTAGAGTCGACTTACGTGATTTGACCGTCGTTGTATAATGGGAAATTAGTTCAAGAAATCATCAACTAAATTTATTGTCAGAAATAGTAAACTAACTACTCTTGTTTTTCGATTTTGAATGATGGGGTGGGTTCATTATTGGCAGTTAAGTGTCAATTTTTTTTTTTATAGAAAATTTGGCATGATTTTGATCAAATTTGGTAGAATGTTTTGGAAATTTAAGTTATACTAGTGAAGTTTCAAGCTTCAAAATTTTGGTCCCTTAGTTATTTTAAAGGCCGCTAATCTATTTCTTAAGTAAATTATAAGATGTGATTTGAAATTATTGTTTTTTAGATAAAAGAAATTTCTGATTAATTACAATATTACGATTAGGTCAACATTTCAAACCAACTAATCTGGTTCATCCTCATGGTAGGTGGAGAGACTAATCGATGATACCCCTCCCTATTACCTATTATATTTATTTTAATAATTTATAAACTCCATTTTTTAAATTTTATTGAATTAATTAATTTACTTATTTGGTTATTTTATTTATTTATTTATTAAAAAAAATTGCCCACCCTATTCCTTCTTAGGTAGCATTGTTTCTTATTATTTTATTTAAATGATTGATTTATCTTTATCTAAACAATTAATTAATTATATATTTTTAAAATCCCCCCACTATTACCTATTATATTTATTTTAAGTACTTAATAATTTATTAACCTATTTGTAATTAATTTTTATTTAATCTAGTTCTTAACAACTAGCTCTCAACGGCTATTTCTGGGCAATGATGCATCTCTACTATTTATTCATGATTAGTCTCTCCACCTATCGTGAGGATCAATCACATTAGCTGGTTCGAAACGTCGACCTAATCCTAATGATGTGATTAATCCGAAATTTCCTTTATCTACATTATGGATCACAAAAGTCTTAGATCTAATATTATTGTTTTTATTTTTAACAAATGCTACTTTGTATAAGCAAGATGAATTCCATACCTAAAATTTGGTATAAAATAAGTATTAATTTTTATAATTTATTTTAATGTTTTTTTGGTTTATATTAATTCCTTTTATTACTTTATCAGTATTGGTTGGCTTGTAACTCTTTAAGGTGGCCAACATACCTGGCTTCTTGCGGGTATGTTGACATCATCTAGTATTATTATCTGTAACTTGATTTTCTCTTTTTGATTAATAAAAAATAGGAAGGATCTGCTAAACTTACAATATATATAGATATTATTAAAAGACAAAAATAATACTTAAGACTTAGTTCTCATTGCAAGTTAGCACATTAATTTTTTTTATCATAATTACAAATTTTAATAATGGTGCCAAATTAAAGATGCTAATATAATATTGTAATTGCAATTGTATTTACATTAAGATATGAAATATAAATATCGGGTTTCACTCAAACTAACATATCATATGTTTTTGACATATTAAGCAATATTTTGAATTTGAATATATATTGGAAAATGCTTCTAAAAATCATATTATTTAGCCCTACTTTCCCAATTTAAAATATAGCTACTTTCCCAATTTAAAAAACTCCTACTCTCATTCGATATTGTAGGTATCCATTTTTTCATTAACATATTTTATACCCCTTTATATATTTTCATTAACTTAGATATTGTAGGTATCCATTTTTTCATTAACATATTTTATACCCCTTTATATTTTTTCATTAACATTGAGATTTTTTTTTAAACGTCCTTCTTTCCCCCACTTGTATTAGTGGTTAGGTAGGTGGTACTTAGAAACGTGGTGCCTAGGTTATGAAATAATCTCCCGACATCATTGCAAATAGTGATCAAAATTCACTGTTTGTTTCTCTCTTTCAAGGAGGCAGAGCAAGAACATAGAATTTCATACATATGCCCCTCTCTTCACAAAACACAATTCGTCCACGAACCAGATAATGCTCTGAGTTACAACCACTCCCATTTTCAAGGGGGACGGGAAATATTTAATTTGTTTCACTGCTCCACCAAGCATAGTAGTGATGCCTGCTTGTTCACCATTGTGTATAGAGGTGTGCCCGACTAGGTGACATGGATTCAATTTATCAATTAAATTGAGGATTTAGGAATTTATGAAACTTGTAAGAGGTTAGAATCTTCACAGGGAAAAGTTAATTTGTGATTTATAATAGTGTAAAGTAATACCACAGCAAAACTTATGCTTTATATTTTACAATTTTTACTTGTCGTGTATCGGGTATATATTGTTACCATCAACAAGAAAAATAGTTTGCTTCACCATCATTGGTATTGATGTTGAACACAAAATGGAAGTTTGATTAGTGACATAGAGTCAGTTAAGTCCATAATATTGAATTTTTGTCAGTATTATAGTTAAAAATACTTTGTTAGGATGTTGAGTGAACAATTACACTAACGCACTTCCACTAAGAAGTTATGACATTGCTTTACCTTTTTCTCAATATCAGAATTTGAAATACATTGTTAGGGTTATTAAGGGAACGATTACTCTAATATTTACAATCCATGTTCTTCCACCAAGACGCCATGGAATTTCTATGTAAACTATATGTGTGTGTTATAAAGAATGAAAATCAAGACACTACTGAGTGGGGGTTGAATTAGTAGCATGATCAAGTTATACAACTCTTAACAATTTACATTTTTCGATCACTTTAGAAACCACTCATGTAATCATTATCATAACTAAACCATGTAAAAAATAACATCATAAATATTATCATACACATGTGCAACATATATAACAATATATATTCCATCTTAAATATGGATCTAACATGAGCGGAGGGGGATCAAATTTCTTCACGTGCATAATTCTTTAAAGCGGAAAAATACAATGTGTAATTTTTAATTATTTAAGCTGTATTTTTGAATGCTATATAGAATATATGTAAGACCAAAGAAAAATTTCAATAAGTTTTATTGTAAAAATATTTCATTTTAACAAATTCCTTTCTATAGGTAGACATATATGAAGTAGATATTGACATAAATTAGTTAAAATAGATCTCTTGTTGAAATATTTTTGAAAAGTATAAGGTTTAAACATCTTATTCACACATTTTGTTTACTTGTAATTACTTTATAATATATTCATTTTTTTCTATTATAGCTCACATTATTTTCTTATTTAAAGCATCCTTTATTATTTTAAAGGGGCACGTATCAACTTAATGGATAGGTGAATGGACAAACTTAAGCATCCCCTAATACTAGGTTGGAGAATGAGCCTCTTGACTCAATAAGGCATCAATCTTCTTTCCATTTATTTGGAAAATACAAGCTTGAACTTGCTATTACATCACTACCCCACAAGTTTCCAGTCAAAACTATAGACTTTACAATCCTATTACCAAGAATTTTGTTTTAAGCGGAGATGTTAAATTTTTTGAAAATAAATCTTGGTCTAATCATGTTGATGAAGCTTTAAATCAACCTTTTTCATGACCAAAACTACCAAGATTGCAGGTTCAAGAAGAGCCATACCATTATGAAAATGGTACATCTTCAAGGAATGAAACCACCAGTGATTCAACATCTTCAGATGACAAACAAAAAACAATAAGAATGAGAGAAATATATGACCAGGAGCATGAGTTTGATCAACAAAATATGTTTACCTTTATTTCATCTCAACCAACCCATTTTGAAGAAGCAGTTAAAGAAAAACATGTGGTTGATGGAATGAACCAAGAAATTGTTGTCATAGAGAAGAAAAAGACTTGGGAATTAGCTGAAATCCTAAGATAAAAAACCAAAATTGGTGTAAAATGGGTATATAAGACTAAGCTGAATGAAAAAGGATAAATTGAGAAACATAACGCAAGGTTTCATGGTTAGAGGACTGAAGGTGAAAATTCCTTTTCTTGATCTATGAGGGTGTATATATAACAAATGAGGTGACTCTCCACCTCCTTGATGACTCTGGGACTCCCCTCATGACTCTTGAGCTTCCATTCAACCATTTGACTTCTACATGTATTTTCACACTCTATAGGTGACTCTTGGACTTCCATTTTACATTACATTTCTAATATTATTGAAAATTACATAATTACATCCACAAACAATGTGTGGAAATGATGAATTATAAGACAACTTGACATGACACCTTGAAAAGACATGACATGGACATGATGCTATTGTGGGAATGCCAATTTACTCTTTGTACTTCTATATTTGTTTATGCTTGAAATATTGTACATGCCCTTTCTCTTCCTTCTCCACAAGGTTTGAAGGTAGGGAGTCGTCACTATGATCTTGATCTTCATTTTTTGTTGCAATCTAATGTCCCTTCATATTCCCATTCAATCATCTTCTTGTTATTGCAACTTCATAAGTGTCCTCTAGTATAATATCCTTCTCCTTCTTCTTTATCATCGCCCTATCATGTGAAAATATAGTATCTATAATGGGAAATCACTCATGACAAGACAAAAAAATTCTGAAGAACTCCTAGCATAACATTCTTCATGAAAATAACTTATGGAGGTAGAACTAGGTACTGAACTAGGAGTGCACAATTTACAGTTCCAGAGGCCAGCACCAGATTACTGGTGCTTGTGATTGTGCAATGTGTAGTTCTAGAGGCCTAGGCAACAATACTGCATAGTCGAGGAGCTCAATGAGGTGGGCTTTCCCACTGAGACTTCAGAATGCGTAGTTCAGGAGATAGAGAAACCATGGGATTGCGTAGTTGTGAATCTCAGGAAGGTAGGGAGATAGATTGTTTGTCGCTACTATGCAATGCATAGGAGACTGATAGGGAGGATTTATTATGCAATTCTAGGTCCAAGAGGTTAGGATTGAACACTCTGACTGCATAATTAATAGTCCTTGGAGGAAGGAATTGCACATTGTGTAGTTCTACGAGGTAAGGGGGCATGCTTGAGGCTTTCCACTATGAAATTTTTAGCTTAAGGAGGGATGGATAGGCTCAAGTTGGTTGGGCAGGAAATTTTCCAAAACTTGGTTAAGTGTGGGATTAATGGAGCATATATGAAACCAAGGTTGGACTTTAACATGATCACACACTTAGAAAAATCAATCACACAACATTGAACTCCAAACACTTAGGAACAATATGACTCCCTTATTGCGATGAAAAAATAACATACTCCTCCAAATGTGACACTTACGTAAAATGTGTGATGACCATGACGACACTTGTGAGACAGTGCATGAAACTTTGGGAATGGTTCTAATACATGTTTATATGATAAATAGGACCCATTAGTGCCAAATTTGCCTCCCTAAATAGACCAGAACACTTCTTACACAATGTGTGACACTTCCCATGCCCAGAACCTTGGATTTGTTCCAAAAGGGACTAGAAAACTTAAAGTATTTGCATGGAATGACTATAGGTACTAGAAACAACAACTTAAAAGGTAAAAGTAGGCTCTGAATTTTGAATGTAGGCCAAACTTTTGGAGGGTTTTTTAGCAATGAAAAAAAATCATAGTAACCAAATTTACCATAGTTAAAGCACTTAAAATGTACTTACCTTTGTACTTGGATGAACCTCTCTTAAGCTTCCTCGCAAACTTAGCTTCCACTTCATCTAATTCACAACATGAATCATTGTTTTTTTCCTTGAGCTTCTTATATGCTTTGAATACTGACTCCTTTGTTGTTGGCTTGTCATTAGAAATTCTCATCTCATAGGAAGTAAGTGTGCCAAGCATTTGGTCCAAAGTGAGAGTCTTCAAATATGTCATCACTGCGATGGTTGAAAAAAATTATAGAATTCAATGGTTTATCTTTTAACTTTTCATCAAGACCTTTTATAGTATTCACAACGTTATCAACTCTAAGAAAAAATTTAGCAATATCATCATCATAATACATCTTCAAAGAATCAAATTACATTCTAAAACCTTGAATTTTGGCTTGCTTTACCTTACTATCATCTTCATAGTAGTTTCTCATCCTATCCCAAATAGCTTTGGCAGTAGTGAAATCCATGACCTTAACTAGTTTTGATTCAGGCATGCCAGCTGGTAGAGAATTCATAACTTTAGCATTACATGTAAATTCCATATTTTGATATATAGTAATCAAGGCTTGAGGATTTTTGATACTATTCTTCTATTGCATCCCATACATCAACACAAATTGATTGAATATAGATTTTTATCCTTACTTTGCAAAACACATAGTTTATTCCATTCAACATCAGTTCCCTATTGGTGCAACCTCCTTCCTATTTTACCATTATCCTTCATCTTTCTTCCAACTATTAAACTAGTCTGAAGTAATTTTAAAACTTTCTTTCACTGGTAAAGAATATTAGGACACCAATAAATAATTCAACAAAAAATTATATGAGAAACACAAGAAGTACAAATATCACACATATATTCCTCAAGCTTTTCTTCAATTACTTTCATGAAGGGAAGCTTCTACTTATTGTTTTTTTACAACAAAGCTTCTACTTGTTGTTACATAGTTATCTAGCTACAACCAGAAGCCAACTACTACAGCCTAATTTATCATTTACTATTGAAAATATAAACTACCCCTAATTTATCAACTACCACTCAAAGGAGATACACCTCTTGATTTTTTACCAGCCATTACTAGGAGTTACAACCACTAGTTTGTAAGAAACCACTAGCTTGACCTCCTTGATTCATCTTTCATACAATTTTCAAACTCAAATCATGAAGTCCATTTCCTTTCCTAAAAAAAAATTCTCACTTCAATTATTCACTCGAAACACCATAAAATCACCTTCAACAATATTTGATTATTGATCAATCTACCATACACGCCAACACCATCAATCCATGCGAAACTCTCCTTTTTTTTCATATCTTGCAAATTCAATTTTGCATACAAGTTAGGAGTAATATTTTTAGTTTTTTAACTTTAGTTGACTTGCACTTAAATTTCACTTAACATAGGTTTTTATCTTATTAACGTCTTGTTTTTTTGCTTCAAGAATATTCTCTTGATGTGTACAATAAGTCTTCAATCTCTGCTTAGTTGTCTCTATTAGTAAAGTTGAGTTCGGCTACCCAATTTTGCAATTCTAAAAAAATATTAAAGTTTAGTAGAGGTTACTAAATCTAGAAAACTATAAAATTTAGCCAAACTACCACATATATCTCTAAGTCTATCCATTCTGCCATCCAAAGTGCCAACTAGTTTATCCACTACTAGTTTGGTGGAAAATCACCAAATATGGCTGTTGGGTGCTAAAAGGTGTCTTTAAAAACTCCTAATTGCCTTACATTAATTATCAACCAGGGCAAGTCCTTTTATCTCAAGTGTGTACATAGTATGCGCAAGCTTATTAATACAAGGAGTAATGCTAAAGCCAATCGTTGAATATAGATGCAATCATAAATATGAAGCTTTAAAGAAAGTAATTCATCTATGCATTATAATCTAAAACTGTGATTCATTCTTTAATTCAAATAATTCAATCATCCGAGAGCACTGAAGCATTAACCGAGCTCTTTCAGCAGGATCTAAACTATCGAGCAAAAGGAAATTAGTGGAAATAACAGTTTATGCTTTAAGTAATCAAAGCCAATTATCTTAACAAGCAACCAATAAATCAGAAATGCACACTCAAGGGAATAAATACATAAATCTAAACTATCAAAAGTGATTCACTGTAAAGCAGGAAAGAATAATATACTTTGCAGTAAATGGAAAAGTATAGCACAAAGAACAACAGCAAGATTCACCAGAGACCGAGCCCTTAGCCACCAGCTAACACTGCTTAGTTACTCCAGAACTATCGAATGAACAACAACGAAAACTATGTATTAATCATCACAATCATTACAATACAAATTTGTCTTTCAGAACTACGTTATGTTCATTATCAAATGATACATAAATGAAAGATACACGACACAATACATGATACGGTCTGATTTACTTTCTCCGCTTTCTCCTATGTCATCATATCATCTCCCCCGTCTTCGTATTCTTCTCATTCTTTTATAACTAAAGAAAAGGCAAATGCGATCCCTCAAGATCAGGGGATCTTGAGGGATTCACAGTAGATTACTATTTTGAACAGTTGATCATTCTCTTTGATTCGTTTCCTAATTTGGCCGTGCCTTCTTTTCCCTCGATTAGATCCTGCTGATCCTTTTTGGGAACAACTATTGTTTTATCTGTTATTTTCATCATAAAAGAAATGGGAATTAGTTTGGACGGTTAAACCATATAAAGACTATTTCACTCATTTTTTATCAAAATCCATTCATGATATTATTATATTATAGCACAAAAATGGATGAAGAAGAGGAAAAAGGACAATATTTGAGAGTAAATACATACCTATTGCAAGGCTAAAAAATGGCTCCAAATCCTTCAAAGCTGACAATTATGTCCATAGGCTCGAAGGCATTAATCAATTAAAATCATGAATGTGGAATTATTTTTGGGCTCGAGCGTTTCACACATAAAACCATGCATATAACCTTCATTAGGTGTGTCTTTATTCCAAGCCTTGATGACTTAACCACCATGTATTATTCTACACCCTCGGTCTAGACAAATTCACAAAAAGAGGTGCTAGCCCAAAATTCAACCCCTGGATCTTATTCCATGACCAAAACTAGTGGTGCACCTTCATTTTCTTCCAGAGTTAGATCTTTTGGGTTGTGTGTCTTATGGGATCAGTACTCCATGCCACTTGCACCCATATCATTTGTCTTGTGCTTCCACTGTGTATGCCACTTGTGATACATCATGTCATGGTGCTTCATCAGCCTGGAGAAAATCCATGCCATTTGGTATAAAAACTTCAGGGTCCCAGCCCTTTTGGGGTCCAGGATTGCGTGTCTCAATGGGACCTCATGTTGCACACTTAGACCAATCTCATCACTCTCAGGGTGAGTTATATTTCCACACATAATCCTTTGTGTCTTGGATTATTATCCCTACATGTTTAAGCCGATGGACCTTTCAAATATTCTAGGATTATGCCTATGAGGTGATGTTTTCACTATTTATATGCCACATTTGTAAGGTTACCATGTGTCACTCACTTAGTGGTGTTGTGTGTCACCCATATTCGACCCACTTAGGTATCTAAAAATGTCGATTTTTCATGCCATATGCCACACCCTCATTGGTGCGACATTATAATGACATCATCATGTTATTTTTTTTTTGCATCGTGGCCCCATATAACTCCCTATCAGCCAATGAAATCATGTCACATGTCTTATTTCAAGTCATCCACGCTTCTCTACTCATATGGTGGAAGAGGGGTCTTGGGCCTTAGTTTGTTGATGAATTTATTTAATAGTTTTTTAGGGTCGCTTTTGGAACCATGTCTTCCTAACTCCCTATATTCAAATATTTCGAGATAATGTTTGAAGTTAGGTCCTCCGTTAATGTGCCTTTCATTAGCCCATTACTCTTCTGCTACACCTATTGGATGCCATGTTCTCTCGTCTCCCCGTCATTGGAACTTTAAACCTCCACTACCTTTGGTTATTCTAGGGTCATACCTTATGAGGTGACTTGTTACATATGGGCCTGCCTTGCTTCCATTACACTCTTATGTAATTGGACCACCACACTGCCTATTTGCTACACCTCATATGGGATCCCCTATCCCCCAATGTTTGGCTTTGTGCTCCCTCGGGATATTTTGGGAATAAATTTGTGGGTGAGCTATCTGGTGGGGCATCCATGTACCAATCATAACTCGTTCTTCCTGTTGGCATCCTTTTCCACATTCACCCAGTGCCTTGTTTCCGTTGAGCTTCACCTTGTGCCCGCCTCTATAAATTACAGGGAACATCTGTCGGGGTTACATGTCCTAGGTGGAGACCTATGCTTCTAAATTGTAACAAACTTAAGAGACGATGGGGTGATGTTTCAAGTGTGCAACCCTCGTGGGATTTTTATTGGTCCACACAGTCCATGTGTATACTTACATGTCTACCAATTGTACGCTAACTATGTTGAAGGGCCATTGACCTTGACCAACCTTGACTTTTGCCTCTATAAATTTGACCATCAATAACTTTTTATTGTCATATCCGCGCCTATAAGTGAAAAGTATGTAAATTTTGTATTAAAGACAAAATCCCATATTGTAATAGGCAGAGTCTGTAACGAGCCAGGAAGCCTTCGACTTCTGAAGAGTGTTAGCTTCTGCTTTCCCATTTCTGTCTGGTTGATAAATGCTCATACAGTTAATTTTTTTATTGATAATGTACGTGATGTAATATGTGTTATCATTCAATAAAATTGTGCCTTATCATCTTGTGTGTTGTCTCTATTATTTGAGTAAGAATTATGAGCCATATTAACTATCAATATAGCAAGCGAGATGTGGTCAGTAGTGTGAAGATGTAATATAAGAGATTGTTGCAGCAAAGTTTGTTGGTGGACCATGTTTCTGGAGAATTGAAGCCAAATTATGGTGTTGTAACTCCAAAGGAGTCCCATCTATTAGGTGCATAGTATTTTACCTCCACATATTTCTTTTCCTTACCTTCTTGCACAATACTGAGTAGTGAATTGCAGTAAGAAATGACCTCAGGTAGTTTTGATTTCTCTGTTGATATGAAATCCCCAAGGAAAATTAATTGGATTGGAATGATATTAAACAAGTCACAGTCTGAACCCTTGTATGATACCAGGGTGGTGGTCCAGTAATTTACCCAAAATCCTAATTGGAAGCTTCCTTATATATCTCTTAGTAAGATCTATGACCTTCCAATGTTTACGTTTCATGAAGCCAATCTTATTAGATATTCCTTTGTAAATGTACCTATCAATATTACCTAGCCTATGTATCAGATACCTCTCATAAAACAAGAAGATGTCCAATGGGCGCTAGAACAAGATTATAGGTATGTGCATCCTAGACTAATATAATTTTGTGTTAATCCTCTTGTGAGACCTAGTTTGAATGTGCCTTTCTTAGCTTGTATAATTGACTCATGCCATAATAAATTCACTGATGCTCTACTAGGTGGTTTTGATGCCCCTTTGCACAATGGTCCAGTTTGGTCATCTATCATCCCATGATACCAAATTTCATTAACTAACCCCCATAATAATTAACTGCTTCAAGCCTACATCCATTTTTATGGCTTTCATATGTCTGGGGAGTCTAATATTTCCTAGTTACATTCCATTGTTTGTTTAATATTTGTCTCCACAACTCTCTTAGCTCTCAATCCTGAACTTAATCATAGAGAAACAACAAAAGGAGTGGTGGTTGGACTTGGTAATGTCACTCCTATCATAATAGGGTTTTCCCAATTAACAATTCATGAATATTAGATTGCAGAATACCATCCATTGTCTCAAAGGTATTTTATAACTCCAGAACCTAAAATATTTCCTATTTCTGAGTCAAGTAGAGGGTCAGTCATTAGAAAAAGGAATGACACTGCAGTACCCAAAATCCCTTTTAGAAGTCACTCTCTCAGAAGCCATGATACTTCAGACCTCAGTAGGCATTTGGAAAAACAAAAGTATGGATCCTACTCTCAATGCAAATTTTGTATTGCCTCTAGAAGTCCAAGTTATATAAAAAAATTCAAGTCTTTCACAAACCTCAGTCTATCTTGAAAGAGGATCATTTAGGCCAACATGCAGAATTCCAGGAATATCTACGTATTGCCTCTCTGAGAGACATTAAGTTCATGAGATACACACTACCTAGAGAAAATGCAGGGGGTGATCTGGAGAAGCATATACTCCCAAAAATGATACTTGCTCCTAGAAATTTTGTACAAAGATTTCAAGATGGGAATATTGTAGCTGATGTGGATTTCCTACAATATAGGAAATTGCTGAATGAGAAGCCCCAAGAAATTATAAGGCTTCAGAACTATAACAATTATCAAATAACATGTGTAGCACATAATTTAGATGACCTATCACAAGAAGTGATTAAATTACAATCCCATGTGTCAGGACTCCATTCTAGTTTAGATGATTTGAGTCTAAAATATTTTGAGGATTTTGATAAGTTAAAATATGTAAATATGAAGCTAGAGAACATAATGGAGGTAGTAGTAGATTTAAAGCTGAGTCTGGAAAAATAAATTCTGATTTAGAAGAAACACTTACTGCAACAAAGTTTTATAGCCATACATTCCTGCTAGAAGAAACAAATCCGGAGGAGAAAAATACTCCACTACTACTCAAACAATTATCTGTACATAATCCCAATATTTTTCAATTTTAAATTGCTATTTCATTTTCTATAGAAAAATTGGCTCTAGTTTAATCACAGATCCTAGTATTTTATTTTCCACCATAGAGTAGAGTAGAAATAAAAATGGTAAAAGAAGAAGGAGAGGGATCCAGAAAAGACCCAGGAGTGCAGATAGTGATAGACCAAACCGACCTTTTGAATCTGCATGGGAAACATGATGTAATGCCAAGTATGGTTTTCCTGGAAAAACTCCATATGATCCTTTAAACACTAATGAGTTCCCTACTCTTAGCCCATCTAACATCGATTAAGCTCCAATGAAAATTATGAACAAAAAATATAAAAATTAAATCCTCACTGAAATCCATACTTAGAGTGCATGGTAAAGCACTCAGAAGTCCATTCACAGAAACAAAGTCTCCTGGTCAGAATTAGCTTTAAGGATAACTTAGGGTTTCCAAGGTAACATAGAATTATGGTGGTCTAGAATGAATGAATCTGACTTGAAACTCAATATTATAAATATTGATAAGCTAGTTGTTGAACTTGCCAGGGAAATTATCCATGAGTTTTATGGAGAAATTAAGGTTAATGTCCATCATTATGCAGATATGTTCATGAACCAAATGCTTTGTGATATAAAACAACTTCTTTATTTTTTCTACACAATATAGGATCTTCTTTATAAGGAAAGAGATCCACAAAATATAGATTATTTGAGAAAATATTTGTCTGCAATGCCTGGAAGAATCCGAGATCTTGTCAGGGTTAGGTTTGAAGCTAAAAATATAGATATTTAAAATCTTTCTCTTGTAGGACTCCATGAACAAATTTACTCTACAAAAAGCATGCCTTCGAATAAAGATATCCAAATAAGTAAAGAAACAACTTGGTTTCAATGCAAGTGTCCATGATATCTATGCCAAAACTTATCACTTTGGTTGCAAAAGAAAAAATACGAATACTAGCAAAGGACAATGTGGAAGTGATTGCCAATGTAAAAAATGCACGAAGAAAAGCCAGGCTAGAATGTCTTACCCTAGAAGACAATGGTTTCAAAGACCAAGAAAGGATACTTCAAGGGAAGGAAAGAAGGCGCCCAAAGAGCACAATCAAGAACCTGTTCCATTTGCAAGAAGTTGGGTCATTGGGCTAGAAAATGTCTTTTGAAGGGTAAAAATTGTTTCTAAAATAATTTATTTGGCATTTTTTCTAATATTCATGATCCGGCTCAATGGGAGCAAGTAGATCAGCCCCCACAAACTAAATAATATGTTTCAATCACAGATTCAAATGCATCAAACCCACCATATCCACATCCTGAAGAGTCATCCTTCTCTAAATCCACCTTAGATCTTGACGTCATTTTAGATGTCAAGATTTTTCATTTAGAAAATCGTACAGACCTATGCTCTAAAATTTCATCTTTATAGTCTTGTATTTCTTCCCTCACACCGGGAGATTTTTTCATCTGAAAATCTCTCGTAGAACGCCCCTCAAACCTCCAGTGTCAACTTGCCAAAATCTCATAGCCAAGCATGGTGAATCTTGGTGCCTATTATCCAAGTGACACTCCTACCACATCTGCATAAATTTCCAATATGCCCTCATCTATCATTCCACCGAGGAAGCAATTTCCCTACAAATATACCATAATAAAAGAATAAGTAAGCTTTATTCATCATACTAAATCCTACAAGTTTAAGAAATCAATTCCCATCATTGAGAATCTCTTAGATGAAGAAGAATAAACAGACCAGGTCAACAAAATACAAGAAGAAATATTGCAATTAGAAACCACCATTGAAGAAAAAAGAGGCTTGGTTAAATAAATTATAACCAGTATGAGAGTTGACAAGAAGGAATTGGCTAAAAAAAAAACTTGAAGAACTAAAAGATTCAATGATGATAGAATAATTTGAAGATGTTCTCAAAGAAGAAGATCATGACTGGGAGCAACAAGGATTACAATGCATAAAAACATATCACCATTGAGAACCAGGTACATGTATTCTCTAGATGAAGTGATTTGAAGATAGGATTGTTATTAGAATAAATATCAAGGTTAGTGGTTATAAATAATATTCTCTAGATGCACAACTAGACACAGGAGCTATGAATTCTTGTGCAAAGCTTAGTATCATTCCTGAATATAATTGGAAACCCACAAGCTTGCAGTTCAGAGTCGTAAATAAGACATTAATGGATATTATAACTATGGCTCCGAATTTCCAAATTATTCTTAATGGAATTCCTACTTTTGTAAATTTGTACAGTTTAGATATAGAAAGTGATATTTTGTTGGGTCAAGATTGTGTAAGAATACATCTTCCTCTTATTGTAGAAGCAACCACATTTTCCTCAACATCCAAGAAAGAACTATAAAAATTCCAAGTAAATTCATCTGTGTAAATAGAATTGTAGACTCCGTCCCAGATGTAGCAAAGATCAACAATGTAATCAGAAATGTTGAAATCCAAGGGCTAGAATACATCAGAGAAATAAAAGAAAAAATTAAAGAAGAATGTGCAACATATGCACCCAATGCATTTTGGAAAAGGGGACAGTACTTTGTGTATCTTCCCTACAAAGAAAATTAATCTAGAACACCTCAGGAGTCATCAACAAACTAGATGTACCCACCAGAGCTCGAACTCTATAAAAAAGAGATTGTTGAACTATTAGAATGAAAGTTGATTGAACCAAGAAAAAGCCCTTGGGCTTGCCCAACATTTTATGTCAATAATCATTCAAAACAAAATAGAGGTAAACCTCATATGGTGATCAATTATATATCATTAAATGATTCCTTGCTTCCTATCAGGTATCCATTGCCATCTAAAGTAGCTTTATTTCAGAAAATCAACAATAACAATGTGTTCAGAAAATTTGACCTTAAGAGTGGATTCTGGCATATAGGGATCAAACCATATGACAGATAAAATATTGGTGTTATAAAACTAGCTCATAAAACCAAAGAAAAGAGAGATCCAAGCCTTAGAATTACCACTTCGAGGGGGAAACCTCCTTTACATTACATAAATGAAAAATTCTTGGATGATACAAATGAAAAAACCTCCTTTCTGTATATAGGAGTCCATGGGGTCACAATATAATCCTAGCCGACCTAACAATAATAATGTAAGGGCACAACAATAAAAATAGTGGGCTTTCATGGGGCAAAATAATAGCAATATGGGGACTACAGGGGTACAAAAATAACAATAAGGGGGCTACACTAACAAAAATAAGGGACTAAAATAGTAATTTAGGGACCTAACATGCCCCTCTCCTTGAAAAAAGTGTTGTTCTCAACTCTTGATTATTTATGGATGCTTCTGTATAACATTATCATCCTATCATGTTGAATATTCAATAGGTAAGTTTTTC
Source organism: Pinus albicaulis (assembly GCA_034641835.2). Taxonomy (NCBI): domain Eukaryota; kingdom Viridiplantae; phylum Streptophyta; class Pinopsida; order Pinales; family Pinaceae; genus Pinus; species Pinus albicaulis. The sequence goes on along the minus strand of CM076570.1, from coordinate 1,209,476,891 downwards.
CACTTGCTGGGATAATTTGAAATTGATCAATTTCGTAGTTGTCAAGTTATTGTTTCTGTGAATGCTTCAGGTTATAATATGATTTTTCCTTCTTCGTCGAGTTCTAGCATTATTGTTTGAACTAGGAGTTTTTTACCTATAACATTATTTAAGCATGCAACATGGAAAACTGTGTGCACTCGGGAAGATGCAGGGAGCTCCAAGTTGTATTCCATAGTAGCAACATTTAGATGTATAAGGACACTGTTGCTTTCTCACCAACACCCTCAAAAAACCACCACTAAAAATTTTGGATCATGAGCACAAAGAAAGTTGGCAAGAAATCAAAAAGACTAAAGATCAACGATTAGTAAAATCTAAGAATTTGTGGAAACCGCGACTCCGTGACCTTGGGACCCCGTGACCCTGAGGTCGCAAGGTCGCAAGGTCGCGGGGTCGCACTCCCCTCACACCACCTCACCATGTGACCTTGCAAACTCATTAATGGCTTGCACGTGTGACCCTTCTATATATTGGAGGTCGCTAGGTCACATTTTGCATAGGCAGTAGATAGAAAAAAAACTGATACGATGGGTGAAGTGTTGTGATTTTCCTGGGTAGTTCATTTTCCTCTGTTGTTTTAACTTTTCTAGTTGTTCTTTTAAATCCCTGCATTCCTACCCTTACAATTGTCATTTGCACTCAGCCTTTGTTTTCATTTCTTGGGTTTCCTTTTTGATTCAGTTTCACCACACTTGCAACTCATCACAGTTTCTCATCCAGCCCCTCATGGCCTGTACCCTGCTCCAAAAGCTATCCCTTGGCTCTGTCTGGACCCCTTTAGCCTTGTATTTTTCCAGTTAAAGGGAGAAACAACTCTACCCCGCGCGCGCTCAAAACCCCGGCAAGCCCTAGCGCGACTTGCGACCCCGCGACCTAGTTGCTACGTCGCAAGGTCGCATTCTCTCATTTTTTTCGAAATTTGCGACCCGCGACCCCACGACCTAGTCGCCAGGTCGCAAGGTCGCATCCCTTCCATTTTTTGCAACTTGTGACCTCGCGACCCCGCAACCCAATCTCAAGGTCGCAAGGTCGCACTTTTTTCTTTTTCTGCACTTTGCGACCCCGCGACCCCGCGACCTAGTCGCAAGGTTGCAAGGTCACATTTCCATCATTTTCTCGCAACCCGTGACCCCGTGAGCCTGCGACCTAGTCGCAAGGTCACAAGGTCACACCTTGGCCGTTTTCTTACAATCTGCGACACCGCGACCCTGTAGGCCACTTATTAAGTTCTTCCTGTATCCCAGTTGAAGTAATTGATAAACTGTAATTATTCTTGTATCATCATGGCATCCTTCTTATCTTGGGATTCTTTCATGAATATGATAGGTGAATTTGAAGCAGACTTGGAGTGCATACTTGTCCTCTCAGATTCCAGCGATATGGGACCCCTAGTGTCTCGGAAGAAAGACAATCACTTGGCAGTGGAAGATACGGAGATGGACATGCCAATTTCCCCACCCCCGATATACAGAGATACCCTTTGCACATTTTCCAAAGGGGACAGCATGTGATGGTACCAAGTGTACCAAGAGTTCGCCAAAATAGAATTCCCGAAAGACCTCCCCGATCGGGAGATATACTTAAAGGTTAAAAGGTCCAAGCTCCATCTCGCAGGTGCTCATCCGACAATATTCCCATGCCCAGAGATGATGGATTGGATCATACAGAAAACAGATCCCAAGAAGTTCGTGATCAGAGATAGCGAAGGCAAAGTTTTCGCAACGCTAAAAGGCTCAGATGCCCATGTTTATTACTCTTTTCCGGAGCGGGAAGAATATTTCACAGAAGAATGAGCCATTTCTCATGCAGTTCCTGTAGTTGACACTATAAGGAAATGGTGGGAGGAGCCCGAGAAGTTTAAGGTCAAGAAATACCAGGAATAACCAGTGGAGAGCCTCAGGAAAGTATATAAATTAGTGGTTGCCATGCTTTGCAGACTGTACGGGCTCCTATATGCCACTACCTTCAACGACACATGGGCAACTCTCATGGAATACGTCACAGTGCACGGCACCCGTTTCAACTGGGCTAGCATATTTATGACCTCCATTCATACAAATTTATCCTCGGCATTAGTACCTGATGAAGGAATGCCTTCCGAATTCTATATGGCCTCTTATTTACTGGATTCCGTTTGTTCGAGATTGCACTTTGAGGGATGGGTACATGACTGGGATCCCAAACAGACCCATGCCATTCATCTACAAACCAAGGTGTTTTGGGAATCCAGGTAAAAACATGACATAGAGTCGATCTCCCAAGTGTTCATCCCCGCTCTATACAGAAATTTATTCGGCCAAGACGCTCCTTGCATGTCTTGGCGAGCCATGGAGACGCTAAGAAAAGTGGCGCATTGGTTCCCTTTCGCCGAATATACATTCATCTGAGTCTTTGGCTCGTTCAGGGCACCACATGCTATGCCTCGTTTTGTTACAGACAGAATGCTCATGCAGGAGGTCTGTTTCCCAATTTCGTCAGGTTTCTCCAGGGTACTGTCCAAAGGTAAGAAGAAGCTGTGGCCCACTCTAGCCCTCACTGTCGGCGCATACACAGTTAAATACTTCAGAGAGGTAGAGGCGGAAGGATAAGAGATGAAAAGTTATCACTTTGGGGCTTTAGAATACCGAAAATACGACCCGGAGAGGATAGTTCCTGAACATTGCAAGAAGGCTAAATTCAAATGGAACTATCAGCATACTAAACACCCGGGAGAGGATGAAAGAAGGAACTGGTACAATGCAGACAAAAAACTTGCTCCGGGGGTGGACTCTGGCCAAGAAGACCTGGATGACCAAACCTTGGAAGCAAGGAGTCGTGAATTAGGAGGTGCTTCTTCCTCTCTAGCTAAGAAGCCTCAGACCAGTACAGGGTAAAGTACCTCTACCCAACAGAAAGAAATAGAGGCCAAAGCCCAGCAAGAGAGAGAAAATAAAAAAGCGTAAAGCGAGGTCGAGGAGGCACCAAAGCTCAACCTAGTCTCCTAAATTGAGTTCATTTAATTGTCAACCAGGGTTGGTAAACTGCTGAAGTGAAGTGCACTGTATGTGCCTAGGTGTTTGTCTCCTAATGCGTTGTGTTTAGTGTTTTATGATGTTTTTGGTCTTTTGATGGTTTTTATGTTCACAAGGAAAATGACTAAAAAGCTAGTGGAAAGAAGCTACTGGTTAAAAACAGAGTGAAGCCTAATTGGTTGATGAAAAATGACAAATGCAAATGCAAATACTGAAATAGAATCAAACCTAAACTATGACTAAGCAGAATACAAAGCTTGATAATGACTTCAAGAAAATGAATCAAAACATAAACTTAACTTGTCCAATTCTTTCATCAAAGGTATTTTGGGAGAGCTTGAGAAATGGTCAGCTAAGTATACAAATTATCCTAACTAAACAATTAAACAATCAGCTTATAATGATACAACATTTTATCCATGATTAAAGATTTGTTGAAACATATTTGGAGAAAAATATTGTTAACATCATAAGATCTCTACTCTAAGACTAGCTCCTAATTCTATTCTGCAACTTAGTTTAACATCACTAAACCTTATTCAAAAGTTATGGATTTATTTTTAAAGTAGTCTCTTGAGGACAGGCTTTGTTTATGAAGTGGTAAAGAAGTTGCAAAAGTACTTCAGGCCTTGAGATGATATTGTCTTTTGTTCTGGTTATGAGTCAATTATGGATTTGGAACAAAAGAGATTTTGTAAATAATGAAGGCCGTATTGTTTGAGTTTAACAACTAATGTAATCTAATCTACAATGGATGACAACTAAATGTGCAATGAAAATACCATGAGCTGAGCTAAAACTGAACTAAGATGTCACTAGTCTAAAACAGTGCTAAACTAACAAGCCATTATCAAACTTAAAACAAAATAACAGAGCATGAATTGAATGCAATTTGACTCCGGAGTACCCTAACTAAGTTATCATGCATTAATCTATGGGATTCTACAGCCTATTTTGTCCATCATGAATGGTGTTTTGGAAGAGCTTCTTAGAACAATCCTGGCTGTACAATTCAGTGAAAATGCAAACATAAAGACTGAAAGCAATTTAAAAACTAAGACATCACAGCTATCTCCTACCCATCATTATGATATTTTGGAAGAGCATTTTAAGAGTAAGATCAGCTATGCTACTTAGTGCAAACAAACAACTGAAACATTCAGTATCACAGTCATGCCTTAGACATCATAAGGATTTTTTGGAAGAGTTTGCTTAGTATAAGTTCAATTGTGATAATGAACAAAAGAAATTACAAATAAATCCTACAACACTACAACCATTTCCCATTCATTATCATGATCTTTTGGAAGAGTTTCTTAGAACAAGTATAGCTATAGTGGCTAATGAAATTAACTATGAACTCAAACTTAAAAAACGTGAAAACGACTAAGATACTTATCTAGATTACGAAAGTAAAGCCGTGCAGGAGGCAGGGGCCCTCTACCACCAGACGGAATCTAACTCAAAATCAACTCAACGCGTTCAAAGCAATGTTGTATTCTTCATTAAAGGAAAATAACTTGAAACAGAGTATTCTCGGTCTTCAGAAATATAGCAGTCAATCCATGAAATCTAAGCAAAATCTAGAGCTTGTCTCTCGGTTTCCCGAGTGCTTTTATAACAAATCTACATAACAGAACTTGCAACAATACGGGGATCATTGTCTTTCCTTATCAAAATTGTACTAGGACTCTAAAGATGGCAGCGTAAAGGAACAAAGAACATCTGGACTAGGACAGTCCTATTAGAAGTCTGCCTCCTTGAATGAGTTCCCACGTACCAAAACCACGTCCAGAATTCGGTTCAGTCTTCATGGTGAGCAACGAACAATGAGGACATAATGTGGAATATACCCATGTGTGACTTTTCCTAATAGGACACCTGGAACATGCTTGAACGTGAAGACAGCTGTAGAATTTCCGGTTAGCTACGGAATGTCTGCATTCTGCAGCTAGTTCCGGTCAAAATGCATTACAATGACAAAATCACAAAACTTAGCAAGTTAGCCATGTTAATCATTCTAAAAGTAATTTTAACTAATTTCATTGATCATTTGGGTCTGGGATAATAATGGACAAAGGAAAATGAGGTAAAGTAAGATGAAAGAAAGCACAATCTTGGGGCTCAACATACCCCCACTGCTGACTTCTTGCATGTCCTCATGCAACTTATTCCATAAACTCAGAGACTTCTGCAAGAACATCTAACCCCCTCCTTCTTCTTTGCCTGGAAATTAAAGGTCTTCTGGGTTTTCTGATGACTAGTTTGAACCTTAAGTTGATAAGTGCCCTGATTAGCTTCTTGTTCCTCTTTTTCAACTTTTCATTAGCCTTTTCCACTTTGTCCATTTGTAGAGATAAGGTTGAGTTCATATTGGTTTTGAGTTTGACTTGTTCCTTCAGAATATCATTCTCATTTTTGATATGTCTATTAAGTATTTCCAGCTCATACCTATCCCTTCTTAACACATCTATTTCGGACAGTGGAGGACTAGGGGTTCTATCTCTACTCTCTGAAGCTTTCCTTTCCAATGTTTCAACATAGTCATAAACTTCTTGCTGAGCAGGGTCAATTTCAGGGGTTTCTTCATTAAAATCTTCTTCAACATCTTCAATAGATGTTTCCTCATCTTCTATATTTATCACCCCTGTTTGTTTGATCTATGTTTTCCTTAGTTTCCCTCTGATTCTATGGCTTCTTCTTGGCTGGGATGATCCCTCTCCTTTTTCTATGGCAGATTTCCTGATTACCCTCTCTTTCTTAAGTTGTCTCTTAATTTGAGTCAACTTCTCAGAGATTATTTCTTCACTACTTTCCTGTACTGTTTTGTCAATTTAAATTTTAGAGGCTCTCCATTTTCTGCTTCTCCTTGTAGGCTGATGTTCAGGTGAGGGCTCTTTTGGTTCCTCAAAGTGGTTTCTTACCAAGAAATTATCCCAAGTGTCTTTTGTTTTGGCTAAATGGTGTTCAATTAAAATCTTAACCAAGCCATGATGGTATAGAGTTGTCTCTAGGAATTGGACTCTCCTTTGAACACTAGAAGCCATCTTTTTTAAACTTTGAAGCAAGAAATAGGGAAAATTTAGCTCTTCCTCCAGAAAATGCATTATCAATCTAATATGGTAAACATAAAATGTGCCATATCTACCTTCACATGTGATAATTTTTTGTAGAATAAGCAATATGTTTCTCCATTTATTTTTTAATGCAGAACTTGGAATTCCCTTTTTAAACACAGTGACATCCATACCTGGTGATTTTAGGATTTGCTTCCATGATTCATTATGGAATTCTCTGTTTTTAAACCATCTCTCTCCATGTCTAAGCAATCTTGTTGCCTCTGCAATAAAAACCTCTGTGACAGTGAATTTAACATCTCCAACTTCGACCTCGGCTCCTTTGAATGACCTTGCAAATGTTTTAGTGACTTCTTTGTGGAAGCCATTAAATTTCTCAAGAAATTGTAGCCATCCTACCTGTTGCAACATTTCTCTACTTTGAGGGTATCCTTCCAGGTATTTTGTGCCCACTGGTTCAGTTCTTACAATAAGGCCCATAATTCCTTCTTCAATCTTTAGATTAGTACTCTTTCTGCTCACGAAAACAATAACTTCAACCTTCAAATTGATATACCTCTGGTTCATGGAGATAGTGCTTCAATCTTCAAACTAATATATCTCTGCTTCTCGGTGACAATGGCTTCAAATTCCACACTGATATACCTCTGCTTCACGGTGACAATGGCTTCAAATTCCACACTGATATACCTCTGCTTTTCAGTGACAATGCTTCAAATTCCATACTGATATATCTCTGCTTCACGGTGATAATGCTTCAGTCTCTGCTCACGGTGATAATGCTTCAATCTCTGCTCACGGTGATAGTGGTTTGATATTTCAAATTGATATACCTCTGCTCATGGTGATAGGGATATCTCTGTTTTGCGGAATGAAATGATGAAGGGTTGGCTACGGAATGGAGTGATGGAGGTAGTTACGGAATGAGTTAATGAAGTGAGGTGAAGAAAACAAATTAATGAGTGAAAAGACTGCGGAGATTTTTTTACAACGGATTCAAAAAAAATCATCATTAAATGATTTGGCTGGGTGACGTGAGGAAATCAAACACTTCAGCCTTTTTAACCGCTTAAATGATGGTCGGGTATAGAATTTGAAATGAAAGATTTTTATCCAAAGTTTTGCGGAGGGTATATTTGGTATGATCAATAAAAATAATCAAAACAACTTTTTCGAATGATTCATAACTAGACTATACTAAAGTTTTTATGAAATGCCATTATAACCAGAACTTTTTACCTTTGCTTTTCATTTGCTTTTTGTGGTCTTTGTATACTTTGTTCTCCTCTGGAAGAGTCTTCATAATCCTTCTTGATTCTTCTTGTTCATGGATATAATGGATCATCTTGTTGCAATTCAAATGTTTGTTGATCAGTGCCTTCAGGATCTGTAGCTGCAGAATGATTGTCTGGCTGCGGAAAGTCTGATTAGCTGCAGAATATCTGTTTAGCTGCAGAATGTACCTGTGGAGAATTTTTAATCATGGAATGGAGTGGTTTGGAATATACATAGAATATTTTATGGAATGAGTGAAGATAGGTGATGAAATATGGTATAATGAAATATGTATGAAGTGAATGATGAAATGGGATGGATTCAATTTATGAAATGGAGTGGAAGAATATAGGAAATGGCCTGCAATCCATGACATGTGTTATTCATTTTGCAGAAAAACATCAAACTTTAAATTTTGATATGGAAATGAGGTGGATGAAATATGGAATGAGATGAATGAAATATGGAATGAAGTGAAGAATGAATGAATGAATGAAATGGAGTATGGATGGATAAGTGAATGGAATGAAATGAAATGAGATGGATCATAAGTACAATGGATCTGAACTTATGATTTTGTAACAGTTGCTTGCAAAAACAAAATGGGAAAAGTTAGAGTGTCAAAAAGACTCTGATTTTCACCCTATCTTTTCTGTATAAACATGCCAATTAATGATTGGTTTTCATGTTTATACTTCTATTTTATTTTTATTTTTATTTTATTTATTTATTTTTATTTTATTTATTTATTTTTCAAAAGAAATGCTTCAGAAAATTCAATCAATTTGATGAAGAAGAAAGATTCTTCTTCATTAACTTCACATCACTGCTTTCTTGGAAATTCTTGACAAATTCTTCTCTTGAGAGTGGTTTGTGATACAGCTTCAATCTATGACCATTCACAAGAAAAGTGACCTCTTCTTCATCTATTGTCTTGATTTTTACTGCTCCATTGTCAAAAATTTCAACAATTTCATATGGCCCTAGCCAATGTGTTTGAAATTTACCTTGAAAATCCTTGAATTTTGAATCAAACAAGAGAGCCCAGTCACCTTCTTTGAATTTCTTCTCTTTGATGTACTTATCATGCCATATAGTCCTTTGTTGTTGGACTAGACTTGTTTTCTGAACTGCATCTTGTCTGATCTCATCCAATTCATTAATCTGCTCCAATCTATGCTTTTGTGCCTCCGTTAAATCAAGTCCTAGCTAAACTGCCATTTTGAAAGTTTGAATCTGGAACTCTATGGGAAACAAAACTTGCTTTCCATAAACAAGCTCATAAGGAGTATGGCCTGTTGTGTTTCTCCATGTAGTTCTATAGGCCCACAAGGCTTCACGAAGCCTATCTACCCAATCTCTTCTATGTAAATGAACAGTCTTTGTTAGGATTCCTTCAATGACCTTATTAGTAGATTCCACTTGACCATTTGCTTGTGGATGATAAGGAGTAGATTTTCTATGCCTGATTTTGTATCTCTCCATCATTTGTTCCACTAGCCTTGATGTAAATTGAGCTCCTTGATCTATAACAATTTCCCTTGGGACACCAAAACGAGTAAAAATATCCTCAAAAAGAAAAGTAACTACAGATGCTTCATTAGCAAAAAGTAATGGCTTGGCTTCTACCCATTTGGTAACATAATCAATGCAAACTAATATATATCTCTTTTGTCTTGATGGAGGACTAATAGGTCCTACAAAATCCAAAGCCCATTTTTCAAAAGGTTCAATATGTACCTGAGGTTGTAATGGCATCTCACCTGAAGGAGAAGGTTTCCCTACCATTTGGCAACTGTCACACCTTTTGACATACTCTTTAGCATCTTTAAACAAATATGGCCAATAATATCCTAAATTAAGGATCTTATAGGTTGTTCTCTTATCAGCAAAGTGTCCACCACAAGGTTCATCATGACATGCTTTGAGAATCTCGGGCATCTCATCTTCACGAACACATCTCCTAATGATCAAATCTGGACCTGTCTTGTACAACTCATTAACAACCCATGAATATTTTGCACTGTCATAAATGATTTTTCTTTTATCCCTTGCATTCATTATTGAAGGAAATTTTCCTGAAACTAAATAATTAGCAATGTCAGCAAACCAAGGAGTTTGAGTAGAAATTGCAAAAATATATTCATCAGGAAATTGATCTTCAACTGGAGTGTCATCTTTGATGTTTTGGAGTCTAGATAGGAAATCAGCTACTGTGTTTTGTTTTCCAGGCCTATCTAGAATGGTAATGTTGAATTATTGTAAAAGCAATAACCATCTTATGACTCTGCCATTAGTAATTGATTTGTTCATTAAGTATCTAATTGCAGAATGATCAGTGTGAACAAAAGTTTCATAACCTGTTATATAGTGTCTAAATTTGTTTATGGCATGAACAACAGCTAAAAACTCTTTTTCAGTTACAGTATAGTTTAACTCTGCAGGAGTCAAATTTTTACTGGTATAGTAGATGGCATAAGGAATCGGGTCTTTTTGTCCCAATACTGCTCCTAGAGCTGTATCTGAGGCATCTGTTGAAATATGAAAAGGTAACTTCCAGTTAGGTCCCCTTAAAATAGGTGCTTCAGAAATTTTTGTTTTCAGGGTCTCAAAGGCTAATTGGAAATCAGAATTCCATTTGAAATCACAGTCTTTGGTAAGTAATTTGAAGAGTGGAGATGCTATCTTGGTGAAGTTTTCTATAAATCTTCGATAATACCCTGTAAATCCAAGAAAACTCCTAACATCTTTTTGACAACTTGGAATAGATAAGTTAGAGATGACTTCAACTTTTGACTCATCAACTCTAATCCCATCCCTTGAAATGTGATGCCCCAAAACAATACCTTCAGTAAACATCATGAAACATTTCTCATGACTAAGTGAAATATTTTCTTCCTGACATCTCTTTAAAACTTTTTCCAAGTTTGCTAAGGCTTCTTCAAATGTGTTTCCATAAACTGTGAAATCATCCATGTATACCTCTACACAATCATGTATTAGATCTGAAAAAATTCCTAATACTGCCCTTTGGAATGTTGCGGGTGCATTGCATAATCCAAATGGAAATACTCGGTAAGCATAGGTACCCCAAGGACAGGTAAATGTGGTTTTGTCTTGATCTTCAAGTGCTACTTGGATTTGGTTGTAACCACTAAACCCATCTAGGAATGAGAAGTACTTTTTGCCAGCTAATGTATCTAACACTTGATCTATGAAAGGTAAGGGAAAATGGTCTTTAAGAGTAGATTTGTTTAGTTCTCGGTAGTCAATACATACCCTCCATTTACCATTTTTCTTTGGCACAATTACCAAAGGAGAAACCCACTGACTATCTGAAATGGGATAGATGAAGTTGACATTTAACAATTTTTTCAATTCTTCTTTAACAATCTCCCTAATATTTGGATTCATCCGTCTTTGAGGTTGTCTGATTGGTTTACAATTTTCCTCTATATAGATGTGATGAGTGCAAGTCTTGGGGCTTATCCCTTTCATATCACAGGCTCTATGCATATGTTAAGAACGTCTCCTTGCACATTTTGACTACTCTTCTTGTTGAGAAGATTTTTCAGGTTCTTCTTATGTTCAAAGTTATGCCTCGGAAACACCTTCACCAGAGTCAACTTATCCCATAGAATGAAGAGACATCTCGCCGAAGGAAAAACTCAATATTGGATCCCTCTTGAAATGATCTTATGTTTGTGTTCGAGAGGATTCAGTGTTTTGATATCTGGGGACTTGATTATATTTACTACCCCTTGAAAATTGTGAAGAGTGGTTGTAAATCTTCTTCATCCTCTATCCATTGAGTGTCATCTAGATCTGTAATTGTCCTACCTGGAGGATATAAAGTGAATCTCTTAGTTGAACTACCATCAGAGATATACATATCACCGGATCTACAACTAATAAAAGCATCAGCTGTAGCCAACCAAGGTCTTCCTAATATAACAGGATGTCATCCTAGATTATTCTTAGGAGTTAGGATCATGAAATCCACAGGGTACTCCCAAGAATCTAGGGACACTGGAATGTCTTCTATTACCCCATCAGGTCAATGCATCCTGTCCGCTAATTGTAATAATGTGGTAAAGAGAAGATTAGAAGTTTTACTTATCCATGATTTGTCTACTCAAGATATTGATTGCTGCTCCTAAATCAATGAGTGTGTTTTGATTTCAATTCCATTGATGTGAATTTTAACAACTCGGATTTCGGTCAAGATACTTTAGTAACAGCAATCTGCTCATCATAATGTCCGCTATTTTTCCCATTAAATATGGAATTTTCTTTGTTTCTCTTATTCTTTTTCTTGTTTTCTTCATGCTCAACTCCTTTATTGTTTTGGCTAAAATTGGAATTCCCTTGATGGCTTGTAATAATGGAATTTTAATGCAAACATTTCTCAGCTCATCTAGGAAATCATAATTAGGCACCATAATTTGTTTTTCTACACCTCTATCAATTTGTAATCTTTCTGGAAAGGGAGGTATAGAAGTAGATGTGGATAGTTGCTCTAATATAGGAGTTGAAATTATTGGATCTTTTTGCTTTAATTTTTCAGTGTTTGGGTCTTGAAAATATGTGTCTCCCTCAAGACTTTTATTCACCCATAGAGAGTCTTCCTCAGAGTTATCTTGTTCTTGTATGATCACAGAAGGTTTCCTCTTTTCAAGTATTATTCTAGACCTAAGTTGGACATCACTAAGGTCTAAAGGAGTAATTAAATAAGTTGGAAACTGTTGGCCTTCTATCATGTTTGTGTTCTGAGGATTTTTATTATTGGGGTTTGGTATGGGTTGAGCAGGCAATTGATTTGATTTTTGAGGAAATGGTAATGGAAGTGGTTGATTTTGATGTGGTGGATTCTGATGATGTTGTTGAAAATTTTGTTGAGGATTTTGAGGATAAAAATGTGGGTATGGTGGATACTGATTTATTCACCCATAGAGAGTCTTCCTCGGAGTTATCTTGTTCTTGTATGATCGTAGAAGGTTTCCTCTTTTCAAGTATTCTTCCAGACCTAAGTTGAACATCACTAAGGTCTAAAGGAGTAATTAAATAAGTTGGAAACTGTTGGCCTTCTATCATGTATGTGTTCTGAGGATTTTTATTATTAGGGTTTGGTATGGGTTGAGCAGGCAATTGATTTGATTTTTGAGGGAATGGTAATGAAAGTGGTTGATTTTGATGTGGTAGGTTTTGATGATGTTGTTGAGGATTTTGTTGAAAATTTTGTTGAAGATTTTGAGGAAAATTTTGTTGAGGATTTTGAGGATAAAAATGTGGGTATGGTGGATAGGATGGTGGATACTGATAGTATGGGGAGTATCTTCCATAGGGACTTTGTGATCCTTGTGCCCAAGCTAAAGATTGATTTTGAAATTGAGGCCAAGGTTGCTGCCAAGAATTCCAAGGTGGAGGTTGATTATACAATTGATCATGGAATCCTTGTGTCTGAGGTCCTTGCCAAGGCCTTCTAGATACAAAATTGAGAGACTCTGTGGAATATGTAGGAGTTTCCTCCTGAAAGACAGCCTTGAGACCAGGAAGAGAAGGAAAATTCTTGGTCTCATGTTTTTCAGAACAAATGACAAAGGTTTCTACAACTTTTACATCCAAAGGACACTCTCTCAAGGCATGTTTCTTTCTACATTTGGGACAAAAGATTGCCAAGGCATCAGATTCAGCCTTCTGCTTGTTTTGTATCTTAAGGGTGTCTATTTGTTCACTAAGACTCCCTAAGATGTCGGATTTAAAATCATCAAGCATATGTCCTATTTCTGATCTACTTACTGTCCCAGAAGCAGACTTACTTGCCCTTGCAAGAGCAGGATCTCTTGGACCTTTGACAGTTTTAGATTTCCCTCTTGAAAGGTTGATACATAACTCGGATATTTCAGGTAATGTGAGCTGTGATATATCCCCTTTTCCCATCATGTTAAGGATATCCAACCATTCATCCCTAATTTTTTTCAACAAAAGAGCTTTTAAGGTGTCTTGATCTAGGTTTTCCATTTTTTCTCTTTTGATGTTGTAATGAAATCTCTCCAACAAATCTTCCAAGTTTTCATCTTCTTTTTGTACCATCTTAAACACTTCTTCCTTATGATTGACCGACATACAATAATCCAAATACCTCTCTAGAAATGCTTGTTTCATGTCTTCCCATGTCCTAATAGAACTGTTGATCAAACTCATAAACCACTTCAATGCTGCTCCTTTCAATGTTGAAGGAAATAATTTAAGTTTTTGAGCATCTTGTAAGTAGTCATAAGTTATACACAGGATCTCAAATTCAAATAGGAAGGTTTCAGGATCTTCAGTTTTAAGTCCATAGAAGTTTGGAAGGACAGAGGGTGAAATGTTTTTCATGGTTGTATTGGTTTCTTCATCAATTATAGGGAACCAAAAAGAGTTTCCTATTTCTCTTCTACCTCTTCCTCCATCTGCACCTCTACCTCCTTCTCCTCTACCTCTACCTCTACCTCCAAATAATGTTTGTTCTCCATTAAAGACTCCTCCTCCCCCTTCTTCTGCCATGATTGACTCTCCTGTGGAAGTGGAAAAGTTTGTGTCCCTAACAGGAGTCTTTAGATCTTCTTCTAAGGCAGGTTCAATGGATGAAGTGGAAGGTTTCTCTAATGGGATATCTGATCTTAGGTCTTCTAGAAGTCCAGGATCAGTAAAGGATGGAATATGGGTCTGAGTTGAAGGTGTACTAGCCCTTGGTCTAGGTGAAACAAGTGGTGTTCTAGGAATCAAATTTCTGTTTCTGCTGCTTATGAATCTACCCCTTGAATCTCTCTCTCTACGCATATAATTGTTTTTGGGAATTAAGAAACAAAGGTTACCTACTTTTCACTTCCCCGGCATCAACGCCAAAATGTTTGTGCTTAACCTAGTCTCCTAAATTGAGTTCATTTAATTGTCAACCAGGGTTGGTAAACTGCTGAAGTGAAGTGCACTGTATGTGCCTAGGTGTTTGTTTCCTAATGCGTTGTGTTTAGTGTTTTATGATGTTTTTGGTCTTTTATGATGATTTATGATGTTTTTGGTCTTTTGATGGTTTTTATGTTCACAAGGAAAATGACTAAAAAGCTAATGGAAAGAAGCTACTGGTTAAAAACAGAGTGAAGCCTAATTGGTTGATGACAAATGACAAATGCAAATGCAAATACTGAAACAGAATCAAACCTAAACTATGACTAAGTAGAATACAAAGCTTGATAATGACTTCAAGAAAATGAATCAAAACATAAACTTAACTTGTCCAATTCTTTCATTAAAGGTATTTTGGGAGAGCTTGAGAAATGGTCAGCTAAGTATACAAATTCTCCTAACTAAACAATTAAACAATCAGCTTATAATGATACAACATTTTATCCATGATTAAAGATTTGTTGAAACATATTTGGAGAAAAATATTGTTAACATCATAATATCTCTACTCTAAGACTAGCTCCTAATTCTATTCTGCAACTTAGTTTAACATCACTAAACCTTATTCAAAAGTTATAGATTTCTTTTTAAAGTAGTCTTTTGAGGAAAGGTTTTGTTTATGAAGAAGTTGCAAAAGTACTTCAGGCCTTGAGATGATACTGTCTTCTGTTCGGATGGTTATGAGTCAATTATGGATTTGGAACAAAAAGAGATTTTGTAAATAATGAAGGCCATATTGTTTGAGTTTAACAACTAATGTAATATAATCTACAATGGATGACAACTAAATGTGGAATGAAAATACAATGAGCTAAGCTAAAACTGAACTAAGATGTCACTAGTCTAAAACAGTGTTTAACTAACAAGCCATTATCAAACTTAAAACAAAATAACAGAGCATGAATTGAATGCAATTTGACTCCGGAGTACCCTAACTAAGTTATCATGCATTAATCTATGGGATTCTACAACCTGTTTTTTCCGTCATGAATAGTGTTTTGGAAGAGCTTCTTAGAAAAATCCTGGCTGTACAATTCAGTGCAAATGTAAACATAAAGACTGAAAGCAATTTAAAAACTAAGACATCACAGCTATCTCCTACCCATCATTATGATATTTTGGAAGAGCGTTTTAAGAGTAAGATCAGCTATGCTACTTAGTGCAAACAAACAACTGAAACATTTAGTATCACAGTCATGCCTTAGACATCATAAGGATTTTTTGGAAGAGTTTGCTTAGTATAAGTTCAACTGTGATAATGAACAAAAGAAATTACAAATAAATCCTACAACACTACAACCATTTCCCATTCATTATCATGATCTTTTGGAAGAGTTTCTTCTTTTGGAAGAGTTTCTTAGAACAAGTATAGCTATAGTGACTAATGAAATTAACTATGAACTCAAGCTTCAAAAACGTGAAAACAACTAAGATACTTATCTAGATTACGAAAGTAAATCCGTGCAGGAGGCAGGGGCCCTCTACCACCAGACGGAATCTAACTCAAAATCAACTCAACGCGTTCAAAGCAATGTTGTCTTCTTCATTAAAGGAAAATAACTTGAAACAGAGTAGTCTCGGTCTTTAGAAATATAGCAGTCAATACATGAAATCTAAGCAAAATCTAGAGCTTCTCTCTCGGTTTCCCGTGTGCTTTTATAACAAATCTACATAACAGAACTTGCAACAATACGGGGATCATTGTCTTTCCTTATCAAAATCGTACTAGGACTCTAAAGATGGCAGCGTAAAGGGAAAAAGGACATCTGGACTAGGATAGTCCTATTAGAAGTCTGCCTCCTTGAATGAGTTCCCACGTACCAAAACCACGTCCAGAATTCGGTTCATTCTTCATGGTGAGCAACGAACAATGAGGACATAATGTGGAATATACCCATGTGTGGCTTTTCCTGAGAGGACACCTGGAACATGCTTGAACGTGAAGACAGCTATAAAATTTCCGGTTAGCTACGGAATGTCTGCATTCTGCAGCTAGTTTCGGTCAAAATGCATTACAATGACAAAATCACAAAACTTAGCAAGTTAGCCATGTTAATCATTCTAAAAGTAATTTTAACTAATTTCATTGATCAATTGGGCCTGGGATAACAATGGACAAAGGAAAATGGAGTAAAGTAAGATGAAAGAAAAAACAATCTTGGGGCTCAATAGAGCCCAAGAAGGAAAAAGAAGAAAAAAAGGCTGGACTAAATGAGATGAGAATACAAGAAAGAGCTGAATAAAGTGGTGATGGCGGCCCGATGGCCGAGCGGAAAAGAGTCCTAAAATTAGAAGCGAGCTCGGAAGAGGAAAGAACATGAGAAGGCGAAGCCATATGCCGACAAGGGAAGAGGAGAAGAAAGAGGAAGAAGAAAGAAGAAGAGGATGAAATGCTAGAAGACATCGAGGTATCTCCCCTTGAGGTACCTCTAGTCAGTACACGATCCGCGCTGTCTGATGCCAGCACCTCCTAGGGGTAAGAGGAGGAAGTATTAGACCTCACCAGGCTCACATTCGATCAATTCTCCTTCAAAATCCGACAAGAGAAAATAAGAAGCCTGGCGCAAAATCCTTCCGCCACATCCATGGTTCCAACTAGAAAAGACATAGTCCTTGATATGAGGACTAATCCCGTGATGATAGCATCGGCTGGCATAGCTTTTACTGCGGCCACGGAAGAAAATATGACTAGAATGAGTAGAGAGATCGTTTCTCTACAAAATAGACTACAAGAAGCAAGGCAGCGGGAGAAAAGGGCAGAACAGGAGAGGGCGGAATTGAAAGAGGAGGTTCAACAACTCCGAAACAAAAATCCCCCTGTCAATGAAGTTCTGCTTGCCATTCCAAAGGATTGTGATGTATTAGAGGTGACCATGAGGCAGGTGTATGGGGAAATGTTCACCATAAAACAAACAGTCGCCGCATTGGTAAGAGCACGAGCGGAGACTAAGCAGACACACGAGCAGCTAAAGGAGGCCTTAGCTGCCTTAGATAGAATGATGGACTGGACAGTGCAGTAACCTCAGGCTCCTGAGCATTTGCCAAAGAAGGATTGGATTCATATGCAAGATGCCAAAGTCCAAATCCGTATGAAAATGCAGTCCAAGGATAAGCTATCCAAGGATTTGTACAAAGTAATGTCTGCATATTAACACCTGATCAGCGGCATCGACTTGATGCACATCCTTCACCACATTCCTTCGCTGGGGGCATTGGACGAGGGGAAAACCTGGGAACAAGTAGATCAAGAGATCCGGTCATTTCTGCAGCCCATTAAGCAAGCTGTTGCCGCCCCCGATCTTGCAGCATCACGAGAAAATCTAGGTTAGTTTCTTGTCACGCTAGTATGGATTTACACCAAGCTCGCCTCTCTTTCCAACAAGATCTAAAAAAAAAGGGAAACTCTAGTCCCAAATACTTTGGAGTGCATGCATCGGTTGAAAGAAGAGGTCCCTCTGGTTTCCCTTATAGCAGCAGAGTATCAGACCTGGCAAGATTTCCTCAAAGAACATCAGATTGATGCCCCTGACCTCACAATTGCGCGCTCATCTTCATAGCTTAGTGGCAGTAAGTCGCAGGTAGCATTTAGAGGCAGGTTGCAGGTCGCACGGCCCAGCCAGGTCGCAGGTCGCACTCACCAGCCAGGTCGCAGGTTGCAGTCTCCTTCCGGGTCACAAGGCAGCTCAACAGGCAAGCAGGCGAAGAGTCTGGAAGCCTAAAGGGCAAGTTTTCTTCTATAAAACTCCCTTCGGGGAAAATTTAAAGGATATTTTTTTTGGGACTCAAGAGATATACAACATTGTATTGAAAGATAACACTCCTTTTGCATATGAATATAGATACCTGTTGAGACTCCTTTTGGATCTGATGTGTTTTGCTGTGCGAACACTATGAGTTTTTCTACACAGTTTCAAACATCTTTTGATTATTGAAACTGGACTCTTAATGGCATCATTTATGCATTATGGTTTCCTGTAATTGTGTTAAATATGTTTAGTTTAATCACTTTCTTAATGGATGTTAATGACTTTGTTTATTAGCATTTCATTTTATCTTTCAAGAAGTAAAGGGACATCTTTCCATAAAGAATTGTTTCTTTTGTGGTCAGATAGCCTACTAGCATAACCCCAAAGATGTGTTGTTAACAACACCTCCTTCGGCATGTATTTTTTATTATTTGTCTTGCTACGCATAGTGTTATATACATGTTTAATGCATCAACCATGTATCTTGTATCATGTGAATAAGTGTGTGTCCGTAGGTTCGATCGAGTTCTTTTGAGACCAAAGGGAAGGTGACATAAGCAGTAGCCAGACCCACACCTCGGACGGGATCCCTATTCCAAATGGTTCAAGGTCTAATTGGGACTTTCTACCAGGGATATCCCCTACTGTTGGCCGGAAAATTTTTCCCGTCAACAGAATTAGTGCTAGAAGTAGGGCCTGAATGGAATCCTCCCAGCATACAACCAACATTCCATCACAAAATCCCCATGGGGAGGTCATAAACGACGATGCTATCCCTCTCCCGTTGGAGGATATTCCAGGGGAGGAGGTTCCATATTATGAAATTACCAGAGAGAAGTTGAGAGCCTTGCGCCCAGTTGTCCGCAATCTCATCAGGGATTTGCGATATGCCGCAATCATGAGTTTCTTGACCCATACTAGGACCCCGACTGAAAACATCACTCGTAATGGTGCCCTGGTGAGTACCATACCCCAGTTAGTGAATCTCATGGTTGAAGACCTCACCACCGCTGTTTAGGGTGACGAACCGATTCTCGAGCTCTAAGGGGGCGAAGAGGAGGAATTTGGTACAACTGAGCCTTTCCCCGACCCTCGGCTGACCGAAAGCCCAACCAAAAAAAAACCGGGCACACCCCCACGGGGCGAAGGCGAGGGAAATAGGGCCCGCGGGAATGAAGGAGAGGGAAATAGAGCTCGCAGAAACGAAGGCGAGGGAAATAGAGCCCGCAAGAATGAAGGTGAGGTGAATAGAGGCCGTGGGACTGGAGGTATAGGAGATAGAGGCCATGGCCAAGGACACCGTGCCAACCACCCCCGCTCAAACCCAAATAGGCTGCCTATCCACAATTGGGGATATCTCAGAGACATGGCCAACCGAGAGAGATATCAAGATGAACACTCTCGCCATGAGGGAGAAGCTTCGGTCTCAGGTACGAGGAGTGAATCTGAGCCTGAGATCAAGCACCACTACCAGGCTAGGAGAGTGCAACCACTTGCTTGGATGGCCCAGTCCCCGTTAGATCTTTTGGGCCCCCTCCACGACCTGCCTAGGCACCCTGAGAAACATCTCCCCAAGTTTGATCCCGAGAAAGGCACCTTGGCCGAGGATCATATAAGCAGCTTCTATCTTTCCCTGCAAATCATGAGGGTTCAAACAGATGAGGTTGTTTGCCGCCTTTTTCCGCACACTCTTGAAAACAAAGCGACCACCTAGTACTGCACCCTCCCAAGTGCCTCCATTACGTCATGGGACTAGTTCCGTCGCGTATTCCTGCAGAAATTTTCAGAAGACAAAACCCCTTCCATGCTCCTTACAGATTTAAGCACCATTAAGTGCCATAAGAAAGAGAAGGTTAGAGACTTCAACCAGCGCTTTGCCACCATACTGCAAAAGTTTCCCCCCAACCTGGCGTTGGACAACTCTATTACCATAAACTACTATACAAAAGCTCTCCTTAGGGATATCGCCGTCTTCATAAAACGTGAAGCTCGGCCCACCCTTGTAGCGAACTATGCAGCCGTCCTCGCTGTAGAAAGAGACATGCTTTCTATAGGAGCCATCGATCATGAGGGGAGAGATGACCACAAACCAATCATGAAAAAGGGTCAGTCCTCCACAAACAAAACCACAGATAACGATAAGGATGCTTTCGACTTCGAGAGTATAGCAAAGACCCTCAAGCTATTGACAAATGAAGTCTCTGACTTGAAGAGGAAGGGTATAGAATCCATGACTAGCACCAAGGCACCTAAGCCCTTTTTCAGAAAGAGCAACCCCAACACCATCCGACCCCCATCCAACCCGAACATTGTTCTTAACGTGGAAGAAATAGGAAAAGATAACTTTTGTTCTTTCCACCAGGCTGCCCACTCTGAAAAAACATGCCCACAATGGATCGACAGCATGACAGCAGTGGTAAATCAGCTTCTGGACAATCAAACCCCAGGGGATGCGGGGGAGGATGATGCTTCCGACCACGATGAGGAGTTTCCCCCGGATGAGGAACCAGGGTCCTCGGTTCTTGCATTTGATATTATCCGTGGGGACAACAATCTTACCGTCACTGATATCAACATGGCAGACAATCCAAAGGCCCAACCTATAAGAAACTACAGCCTTAGGAGCAAAGGACTGGTCCCTGAACCATCCTTTGAGGAGAAGAAAAGGGCTTTCTTAAGGAAAATCCTCCCCCCCGGGGAATGAACAACAAGCTGCCCATGAGAAGCCCACCAATAACAACACCCGAGCAAATCAAAAGAGAAAGCTCCCGGTGGGGTCCCCCAAAACCACTACCGAGCCTTGTCCTCAATCCGATTCCACTTATAACATTGTAGAGGACATGAAGAAAACCAGAGCTAAAATCTCCCTCTACGAGCTTGCTCGCATCACAAATCAACGAGAACTCATTCTTAAAGCCTTCGCCAATACCTCAACTACTAAGCCTGTGAGCAATACGTCTGCGCAAGCCAGTCCGAGTGTTCAGTCTATTGTGAACGCCATCAATGCAAATTCTAGGGGATCTACTCCTCCCTTCCTGTTATCTTTTGAGATTTTCAACTTCAACGTCCATAATTGTCTAGTTGACTCTGGTGCGTCCACAAACGTCATGCCCCTATCAGTTTGTAAGAAGTTGAACATCCGCCTGGAGAAAACTGACGCGAGGATCATCCAACTTGACAGATCGCAGGTACCAGCTGTAGGAGAGCTAAATAATGTCATCATCCACCTTTCATCCGATTCTGGAGTCCACTAATGTATTGACATTGTGGTTGTTGACATTCCGGAAGCCTACGACCTATTACTTAGCAGAGACTGGTCCAGCAAGCTGCAAGGGTATTTTGCCACTGACTGGTCCCACCTGTGGCTACCTTACAAGGGTCGAAATAACCAAATCAGGGTAGAAATCGAACCATATATGAAATATACCGTAACTGATTTGGATGCTACTAACGAACCCATCATTTTTGCCTAGGAGGAGCTTGGCATGTGCTTCTTGGAAGCCATTTTTGGATGTTATCATCCTCCTTAGTCTCCAGTAGATCCCGAGATCCAGTTTGAACTAACACTCGTCACAGAAGACCAAGCCACTCCCGTCTCAAAGCAAACTGAAGTCCTGCCCCAAACTACAACCCCAAAGGAGCCAGAAAATGACGTGTGGACCCTGTACTATGACGGTTCCAAAACCCATGACGGAGCTGGCGCGGGCTGCATCTTGCTAGACCCTCAAAAGAACAAATTCTTGATTTCGTGTCGGCTTGAGTTCCAGTGCACCAACAATACTACTGAATATGAAGCTCTAATCCTCGGACTCAAGAAGGCATTGGATTTAAAGGTAAGGTGCTTACAAGTCATTGGAGACTCCGAGATCATTACTCGGCAGATATGCAATACCATTCATTGTTTGTCTCTGCATTTAAAAGCTTATCAACAAGAGGTATGGCATCTTATTTCTGCTTTCGATGCATTTGGAATTAAATCTGTTCTTAGAATGCACAATGCAGCAGCTGATACTTTGGCTAATGCTGCTGCTAGATTTACCCCTTTGAGGGATGGCTTTTCTATTGAAGTTATATATAGACCCTGTGTGCCAGATAATATTACTAATTTACGTGTTTTTTATGATGATCAACAGATATTGGATTTTATGCTTAATACTGAAGTGTTCAAAGACGTGGCAATTGATGAGGCGGATCACGACCAGCAAAGCATGGCAAACGCAAGGAGAACCCCATGCCCAAGGGGATAGTGTCACTTGAAAAGCTCTTTGATCTGCAAAGCTGATTCCGCGGCCCCCCAAATACCAAAGTACAAAGTTCCATCTTGGCACATCGGCAAGTGAACTTGGGATCAGATGAGAACCCGAAGTTCATTAACCTTGGGAAAGACTGTACTGACGAAGAGACGTAGGCCTTCACCCAACTATTTCGTAAGTATCGAGACGTATTTGCTTGGACGTATGATGATTTACGTACGTACGATACTCGGATTATTCAGCACGTGATACCCATGAAGGAAGGCGTGAAACCATTCCAACAGAAGCTCAGAAAAGTGCATCCTACTTTGGAACCGATGATTCTGAAAGAACTTAAGAAGCTTTTGGATGCACGCATCATCTTCAAAGTTCTTCACTCCACATGGGTGTCAAATTTGGTCCCGGTACGTAAGAATTCTGGCGAGATCCGCTTATGTGTGGATTTCCGGAATTTGAATCGGGCCTCAAATGAAGACAATTACTCGGTGCCACCTATGGAACAAATATTGCAAGCTGTGTCTGGGTCCGATATGTTCTCCTTATTGGATGGGTACTCTGGTTACAACCAGATGCTTGTAGCTAAGCCAGACAGATTGAAAACTACCTTTCGAACCAAATGCGAACGTTCGCTTTCAGGCGCATGCCTTTTGGATTGATAAAACGTGGGGGAAACTTTCCAACGGGCCATGTATATAGCTTTCCATGGTTTGATAGGGCAGAGCGTGGTAGTCTATTTGGATGACGTCACCATGTTTTCAAAATACCGGGGCGATCATTTACGCCACCTCAAGCAAATCTTCGAGAGGTGCAGGAAGTACGGGATTTCACTTAACCCGAAGAAGAGTGTTTTCGCTGTGGCAGAAGGAAATTTGCTGGGCCACATTATAAATAAGCAAGGCATTGTTGTAGATCCAGAGCAGGCAAAAGCCATTTCCTAGATTCCCCCCGCGAGCAGTAAGAAAGCAATGCAATCTTTCCTGGGAAAAATCAATTTTGTCCGTAAATTCATATCGGATTTCATCAAGATAGTCAGGCCTTTGCAGGGGATGATAAAAAAGAATGCAGTGTTCAAATGGAATCTGCCAGAGAAGGAGGCCTTCGACAAAATCAAGCAAGCTATAGCTGAAGAGCCATCCCTCCAAAGTCCAGACTTTAGCAAAGGCTTTATCATGTAGACTTTCGCTTTAGATTCATCACTTACAGCTGTCCTCACGCAGAAAGACGGCAACAATGATGAACGACCTATTTCCTTCATGAGTACTGGTTTACAAGGAGCTGAATTGAACTACCCTAAAATCGAAAAGCAAGCCTATGCGGTCTATAAAGCAGTCAAGCATTTCAGGCCCTACATCTTGAAAAACCATGTCACGGTTTTCGTCCCTCACCCAGTTGTTCGCTCACTGTTTGTGCAGCAAGAGCTAGGCAAGAGGCGAGGCAACTGGGTGGCGTTCCTGCAAGAGTATGATTTAGAGTTTAAACCAGCACACACCGTTAAAGGACAAGGATTATGCCAAATGGCTGCGGAGGCTGCAAGTTCACATGGAGTTGAAGAAAAGTGTTGCGAACAGGAAATCGACATGTATCAGAGTGACCACGTGCCTCAGCAGAGAAGCCCTTCTTGGTACTCTGAAATTTCAGGATACTTAGCCCAGGGCGTCCTGGACCCTACTCTAACTGCCCGGCAGAAACGCGCGATAAGACTCAAAGCTACATCTTACCGGCTGATCCAGGGTAAGATTTTCAAGAAACATTACGATGGAGTTATGCTACACTGTTTGGAACATGATGAAGCGCATAAAATCTTGACCGAGCTACATGACGGACCAGCTGGAGGTCATTTTGAAGGCGATACCACCGCCCATAAGATAATGCGTGCAGGATACTATTGGCCAACCCTTTTCAGAGATGCGCATGCATATGTCCGAAAGTGCACTCAGTGCCAAAAATTTGCAAACCGGGAAACGCGGCCAGCTGCCCCTTTACTATCAGTAGCGGTAGAAGAACCTTTTCAACAGTGGGGTTTGGACGTGATTGGAGAAATCATACCTCACTCTTCCAAGCAACACCGGTACATTCTTACTGCTACCGATTATTTCACCAGGTGGGTCGAAGCAGCACCTTTACGCCAAATCAATGATCAAGAGGTAATAGAATTCGTCACTCATTCCATCATCATCAGGTTTGGCGTTCCAACTTCCTTGGTTTTCGATAATGCAACTTACTTTTCATCTTTTAGATTGTATGATTTTGCTCTGGAAAACTGTATTGTTCTTAAACATTCTGCAAATTATTATCCTTAAGGAAATGGGTTAGCTAAGTCAACCAATAAAAATCTTATCTGCATCATTAAGAAGACCCTGTTGTCCCACCAGCGCAACTGGCACAACGCCCTTCACAACGCTCTTTGGGCCGACCGTGTCACGCCCAAGTCCTCCCTAGGTACCTCTCCGTATTTTCTCGTGTATGGAAAAGAAGTTGTTCTTCCTCCTCATTTATCTCTCCCTGCCCTTCAGTTGTCCCAAGAATGTCATGGTACCCCATGCCCCACCTTGCAGACTCGGATCGACACCCTACTGAAGTTGGAGGAAGAAAGACAAAAACCCGAGAAAAGTTCGCCATCCACCAAAGCCGAATCAAGAGATGGTTTGATAGAAAATCCACAGGGAATAAAAATTTTGAGGTAGGAGACCTGGTCCTGAAGTGGGATAAAGCTCACGAAGAAAAGGGAAAACATTCCAAG